>APFE031115169.1:0-14874 GCA_000404065.3 Pinus taeda | reverse complement strand
TGACTATGCCATGGGAGCAGTGTTGATGCAACATGGTAAACCCATATGTTATCATTCTGAGACATTTACTTCTGCAGTAGTTAATTATCCCACATATGATAAAGAATTGTATGCGTTAGTACAGAGTGTGAAAAAGTGGAAACATTACTTAATGGGCAAAGAAATAATTATACATACAGATCATCAACCACTTCAATATTTACACTCACAAACTAAATTACAGCAATCAAGACACTATAGGTGGATGGGTTTTCTATAGCTGTTTCATCTTGTCATCAGATATAAGAAGGGCATACACAATAAGGTTGTAGATATGTTATCCAGACCAATCATAAATGCATCTACTATACTTAAGCATAACTCAGTATTGCATGAAAGCTACATTGAACAATATGCTCAAGATGTAGACTTTAAAGATGTATATGCAACTTTAAGTCATGGCAAACAAGTAGAAGAATTGGATTATCATGTTAAGGACCAACTCTTATGTCATTTGGGAAAGTTATGCATTCCTCAAACTGAAAGAGTTAACATAATTCAAGAAGCACATACTTCTCTAATATCACGTCATTTTGGGGTAAGTAAAACAATTGCACAGTTGCAAAGGTTCTGTTATTGGCCAAGAATGCATGAAATAATTTCTAGATATATTAAAGGGTGTACCATGTGTGCTACAGGCAAGCCCAGTAATAGAAAATTAGTCTTGTACACTCCACTTCCAGTTCCTTCTTGTCCTTGGGAAAGTGTTTCCATGGACTTTGTTGGGGGATTGCCAAAATCTAGAAAAGGTCATGATTATTTATATGTTATTGTGGATAGGTTCAACAAAATGTGTATTTTAATATCTTGTAACAAGCAGATTACAACTGAACAAACAATGAAGTTGTTCTTTCAGCATGTATGGGTTCATTTTGGGCTACCCACTTCCATTGTATCTGATCGAGATTCCCGATTTGTTGGGAAGTTTTGGTCAAGTCTATGGGAGTTGATGGACACCAGATTGAAAAAGAGCACAACGTTTCATCCACAGACAGATGGTCAAACAGAGGTGGTCAACAAGACAATGATGCAGTTGTTCAGAGGATATTGCAGCAAGCATCCCAAGTTTTGGGATGAACATTTGTGTTATGTGCAACATGCTTACAACCGT
Organism: Pinus taeda; assembly: GCA_000404065.3. Taxonomy (NCBI): domain Eukaryota; kingdom Viridiplantae; phylum Streptophyta; class Pinopsida; order Pinales; family Pinaceae; genus Pinus; species Pinus taeda. The sequence continues at coordinate 13,724 of APFE031115169.1, read as the reverse complement.
GCCAAACACTCTTCTACACAGAGATCTCCTTTTGAGACTTGTTTTGGTTTTACACCAAAGTCTTCCTTGGATTTTGTTTTTAGTAAAGACATAGCCGTTGATGGATACAATAACCAAGTTCATTGAACAAATCCAAGAAATTCACCAACTAGTGCAGGAAACGCTGGAAAGAAGCCAGGCCAAGTACAAGGCAAGGCATGACAAGCATCGAATTGAGCATAGCTTCCAAGTTGGTGATCAAGTCTAATTGTACATCAGCAAAGACAGAATGCAAGGTGAAGGTAAGAAGTTGAAACCAATAAGGTATGGGCCTTTCAAGATACTTGAGAAAATTGGTGAAAACGCGTTTCACCTTGATTTGCTAGCTTATATGCGTATCTATTCATTCATTAATGCAGAGAACTTGAGACTATATGAACCTTCATTGATTGAAGATCCCAAAGAGCAAAGTCAGTTGCCTTCTATAGATGATCTGTTGCCTGAATATCTCAATGAGTTGCAGGAAGACACAGTTCTGGACAGGAAGGTGAGAACTATGCGCAGAGGGGATGTTGAGTACCTGAGAATTGGACTCAAAGGTTCAAAACCAAGCAGTGCAAGATGGATAGGGATTGGAAAAGTGAGGAAACTGTATCCTCATTTGATCGATGCTTAAAAACCAACTTTTGGTGGTCCAAAAGCATTTTCAGTGGGAAGGCGTGATCCAAAATGGATCCTAAAAAAAAACCATCTAAGTCTTCAAAAATAAAAAAAGCTATCGCAAATGATGAACCTTTAAAAATGGCGGAAAACACTATCGGGAGAGAAAAACATGTAGAAAAAGAGAAAACAGAGCCTTTCGGAGGTCGAAAGAACGATGTACAGGAGCCGTCGGATCTGGCTGATCAACGGTCCAGATCCGATCAGCATATCGCAATCGGAGATGGCAAATGGAGGCTATCGGGAGGCTACCATATGAAAGTTGCGACAATGATCAGCGCGAGTCAACAAGGACCGTCGATCAAGCGCGCAGATCGACCACCCAAGTTAACTCGCAATATCGCATCAGCGAAATACAAGGGAGTGCTTGCCAAAGGCCTGGGGACTATGTGAGATACGATTGCGATATCGCAATATTGCAACGGAGCAATACAAAGGAGCAGGGCTGATACATATGCGACTTGCGATAAAGCTGGACCCGACGGGTCTTATGGGTAGAAATATATATCTTTTGAGTTCCGTAAAAAGGATTTTTCTATGTAAAGTCGCATTTTCGTTAAATAAATGAAAATAAAAGGAAATGCAAATGGTGCGATAAAATGGACCCGAAAGGGTTTATACATGCAACAATATATGTTTTGAGTTCTGTAACGAGCGGGATTTCGGGGGAGCCTCAGGCGGTAAGCGGTATTGGACGGGCTCTGCCCGAGCCCATACACTGGCTGCCACATGGCTTAGTGCTGGAGGGAGAAAACCGCCTTTTCGGGTGGGTAATCTTCGTGCGTGTAAGCCACCTGAAATCACTAACAACTGTTGGATCAACGATCACTTGCGATAGCGCCTGAAGACGGATCCGAAAGGATTATAGGGTGGAATTGATAAGATTTCAGGTCCGATAAAAGGTGTTTGGGCGGATTTTTACAGTGTTTCTGTGTATTCTCTGTGCAAACAGAGAACGACTGTTTTGGGGATTTTTAAAGTGCCGATGATCCCTTCCGTTACAGAACAACTGGCCACCATCCCTGAAGACGTTACACCATGATTGGTTAACACTCAGAGGGGGTTTGAACGGACAGAGGCAGGAAGCGAGAGAGCTCGAAAGGGAAAAACGAACAGACAAGCGCCGATTGGCTTAAAAGCCACTGAATGACAGAGACAGAGGCAGGCAATGCCGAGACAGAGGGAAAAAAGAGAGAGAGAGCTAGAGGGAGAGTCTGTGTACTCAGAAAGGCTTGAGGGATTCAAGCAAAACCCCTGTTGTTCATTCTTGTTGTGTTGAGACTCAAATTGAGCTCACTTTTGTAAAACTCTGCTCTTGAAGACATAATAGAGAGGTCACCACTGAAGGTTGGACCAGGAGACGTAGCCCAGGAGTATTGGGTGAACTCTTTAATTATTTGCTATGTTATGCGTATATCTGTTATGTTTTTCTCACTGCTTCATTGTCTATATTATTCACAACCTTTTCGATCTGTTGCACTAAGTAATATAGGCAAATCCTGCACATGAGTCTGTAATTCCTTAATATTAGTCTAAGATCTTCATTTTCAGATCAACAGTCCTCGCTAAGAGGGAGTGTTGATTTGGGGTAGCATCGAATGTGCTCTAGCCACGAAATTTGGTGGAGAGGTTGGGGCACATGAGATCTCCAATACTTAGAAAGGGTTTGGGCAGATTCTAAACAGATCAAGAGATATTAAAATAATTAATATTTTTAATGGAGTACCTAAGTCTAAACTTAGGGAAAATAAAATATTAATGTGTATTAATATGAATCTGTGTGAGAATGGTCCAAAAGACATGGATCAAGCCAGATCTAATCTTAGCCTTTGATTAGAGACTTAATCTCAGCCGTTGAGATGTCAACAGAAAAAGTATAAGAGGCTTAAGGGGAACTTGGAGAACATATTGAGGGAGACCAGTCAGTTCAATTTCTGGAGCGGGGTTTGATGAGAAATTGACACAGTGGTCTGGGGAGTAGTAATGAGGCAGCAAGTATGGAATAGAGAGACGGGAGATTAGCGCAGAAGAGGCAGACGCAGAGCCAAAGGAAGCCACGCAGAGACAATAGAGACTGCGCAGAGCCAGAAGGGCCTGCGTCATCCACGCAGAGGCTGCAGGAGTGACGTAGAAGTCCAGAGAGGCTGTGCAGAGCTTTATTAGGCTGACGCAGAGGGTTTCAGGCTATAGCAGAGGTCAGTAGGCCCTACGCTGGTTTAGGAAAGTGCTGGAAGTTTTTCTATCTGTGGGTAAGCCAGTTTGGCACCCTGTTGTACAAGAAAATTGCTGAATAATAAAATCCTCCCTTGCTGCATCAGTTTTCCCACAATGGGTTTTTTCGGGGACATTAGTCCAAAATAACTGTGTCAATGTGTGCATATTTTTGTTTCTATATTACGATGTGATATCTGCAACAATATTTATTTTAATGTTTGTTGAAGTAATTTCATGAATAACTTATGATGAAATAAGTAGGAAAAGTAAATCAGTGGCTGTAGTGATAGAACTTTCACATGGCTTAGAAAATTGCTTGTGAACCTATTCAGAAGAAGGATGGAAGCAACCAGGATCATCTGTGATAATCAGAGTTGCATCAAGCTCTCTGAGAATCCAATGTTTCATGATTGGCGAAAGCACATTGATATTAAATGTCACTTTGTCAGAGACTGTGTCCAACGAGGAGCTATACAATTAAGTTACACTCCTACAGGAGAATAGGTGACAGACATCCTTATCAAGACCCTTGGAAGAACAAAGTTTGCTTATTTCAGGGAGAAGATGGGGATGATAAAGAATCCATTTCAATAGCAGAAATGGGTTTGTGTCAGGTGTTGCAGTGCAACAGTTAGTAGTGCTATGGGTAGCATGATGCAACATTTGAGAGAGAGTTGCAGTGCAGATGCAGTTTTGGGAGGAAGGACCAACAACAACACGGATGTAAAGGGAGCTGCAGTACAGATGTAGCAGTGGAAGCCATGGGCAGCAGTGCAAAGGATGTTGGGCAGCGAGCCAAGCATCAGCACAGGGACTGGTGCCGGATGATCAGAGTAATGTTCAATTGTGGAGCATTACTAGAGCACATTCTTCGCTAGGAGGGAGTGTTGATTTGGGTTAGCATCGGACATGCTCTAGCCATGAAAATTGGTGGAGAGGCTAAAGCACGTGAGATCTCCAAGACCCATAAATCGTTTTGGAAAATTCCTTCTGGATGAAGAGTTATTAAAATAATTATATTTTTAATGAGTTCCTAATTCTAAACTTAGGAAAATAAAAATATTAATGGGTATTAATAAGGATAAGGATGAGAAGCTTCTAAGAGATGAAGATCAAGTCTATTTTTAATCTTAGCTATTGATTAGGGAGTTAATCTCGGCCTTTGATTCATCAACAAGAAAAGTATAAGAGGAGGTTTATGGGTCAGTTGGAGATACACCAGAGGGAGACCAGTCAGTTCGATTTATGGAGTGGGGTTTGTTGAGAAATTCGAACTAGAGGTCTGGATTGCAGTGAGAGGCAGCAAGTACATAACAAAGAGGCAGGGATAGTACTGGAGGACCAACACAGAGATCAAAGAGGCAGATGCAGAGCCAATCAGAAAGACGCAGAGGCAGATGGATTGCGTAGTGACTGGAGGGCCTGCGTGAGTGATGCAGGTAGCAAAGAGGTCAAGAGCTGACACAATGAGGCAGAGTATTGACACAGAGGGTCTGTGATCTGCTCAAAGACCAGGTGGACTGACGCTGAGCTTAGGGGAAGCGCTGGAGGATTTTATGGTATTACTGCCGTGTGGTTATCTTTGTTGGGTGAGCTAGTTTGGCACCCTAGTTGTACTCAAGAAAAACTAATTAATATAATCCTCCTCTGCTGCACTGATTTTCCCGCGTTGGGTTTTTCGGGGGACAATTGTCCAAAAATCACTGTTTTGATGCGTTTGATTCTTGTGCATGTATTTGCTTCTATATAATGGTGTGATATTTGCAGTAGAAATTATTTTAATATTTACTAAAGGGATTTCGTAAATAACTTATTGGAAAATAAGTAGGTAAAATAAATCAGTTGCTGCAGTAACAAAATTTTCACACTCAACTCAAATTGATTTGTCCAAACTAGCTCTGCGCAGTCATTGCGTCACCCTAGCGTAGTTGCTTCTGCACTCAGCTCGGAACAAGCTTCCCTCATGCCGTCTGGTCTACTGTTGTCTGGGAAAATGTCTCTCCTGGCCCTCTGGAACCTCTACTCGGCTTTTGGCACTGAAACTTTGCTTCTCCCCAGCAATTTGAAATTTCCTTTAGAGGCTACTGCGCTGGTCTGCGTTAGCCTCACTGTGGCTCTTCTTGCTCTCTGCAAATGCACTCACTAGAACTGGGATCCTTCCTCCAACTTCACCGCCCCTACCCCTCTCTGACTGCTTCGATTTCTTTGGCTCTCTCTCCGGCAACTGAATGCTGCTACTCAGGAAATCGATCTGCTCATGTAATCAAACTGCTCAAGTGATTTCTCCAATCCCCATAGACTTCTTATAATCCTCTGTTGAGACTTCAACAAGCAAGATTAAATCTTAATCGATGGCTAGGATTAACTTGAAGTCGATCCGTGTGAGTTTTTAGAACATTCACACCATAAGTTAATTAATTCTGATTAATTAATCACATTCCCTAAGTCTAAACTTAGGAAATATTTAAAAACTGACTAATAATCTAATTAAGTGATTTCTAGGCAGAATCTCCAAAAACGATTTTTGGGTTTTGGAGATCTCATGCATTCTATCCTCTCCACAAAATTTCAAAGCTATAATACCTCTGATGCTACAAAAACTAACAAAGTGGTCTAGGTACATCATCATTGTCAAATAGATGGAACATGAGCGAGAATTGAGTGGAGCTAACGGACCCCATGTTGTGGCTATTTGCTCTCTGCTATAGTGGAGGCCCATGGGTCTCTATGATGACCCTACAGATGATAATATGACCCTATGGAGGGCTTGGACCCCGTATAGGGAGACCAAGCCCCAAGACAAAGACCCACCTGCAATCATGTATAAGATCAAATGCGTCTGCTCACTTTCCAGTACAACAAGTCATTAGCACAATCGAGTAAATGAGCTTACAAATCATGGAACCAAGTGGACACTTCATACTGGCATGCCCTTCCATAATGGGCTTTTGAATGTACAAGTGTCTTTAAGATCAAGAAGGAGGTTAATCAAGTATCTTATTAAGTGGTTTCAACCTCTAAGGAAGTGACAGGTCCATGGTATATCCGTCATATGGTTGGTGTCATGTGAGAATGATGGAAAGGAGTGGGGCACCAGGGGAAGGCTCCAAGCCACATGCCATAGTACAAGGGTAGTTATGATGAGGGAAGCCTACACTTGGGTGTATAGTGTGACAAATTCTCCACTAAAGTCCTATTGTAGCAACTGCAAATTATTTTTCTAATTGTTAATTAATTTAACAATTTATCTGCCACAACAAATACCAAATAATTCACACTGTAACCTTCACAAATAAAACTACTGAAAATAATAGCATTGGAAACTGAGAAAATTCTAGCACACATAAAAATTAACACAGTTATTTTTTCTAAATGTCCTTGGAAAAATCCAACTTGGGAAAACCAGTGTAGCAGCTGAGGGTTTTATATTATTATGCAGCAGTGAGAAATTTTGAGTACAATTGGATGTCGAATTTGGCTATCCTACAAAGAATAATAATGAAAAAACTCTAGTGAGGAATTTTCCTCACCCTGCAGGCAAATCTGGGCTCTGATTGCAGCTTCAAGTGAGCCATCCAAAATACCTTTGCGTAGGCCTGCATCACCCTAGCACAGTCCCTTCCATGCTCAACCTGAATCAGCTGCTACTCACACTGTTTTGTCTTGCACTGATTGAGAAACTCTCTCTGGCCCTCTGGAACACTTTTATGGCCTTTGGAACTGAATGCGACTTCTCTCTAGAAAAATTGAATTACTTCTAGAGGCTTTTGCGTCATCCTCACTGTGGTTATTCTGCCTCTCTGCAATGCACTCCACTGGATCTGGAAAACTTCCTCCGACCTCACTATTCCTGCCCATCTCTGTCTTTGCTTCCCTATTGAATCTCGAACTCTTCCAATACTCCTAACTTTCTGGAAAATCGATCTTTCCTAGGAAATCGAACTCTCTGTGGTTCTCACCGGTGAGTTCTCCATCTACCCATCGAATTCTTATAATCTTTTGTTGGACCTCCAACAAGCAAGATTAAATCTTAATAAAGGGCCCAAAGTATTTCCTTGTCGATTTGTGTGAGTTTCTAGATGATTCTAGCCTTGTCTCAATTAATTCTGATTGTAATCGCTGATCGAATTACAGGGAACATAGGAATATTAACATGCATACGAGGCATGCATATGATAGCTACATATGCATGCATCACATGCACTGCACTAGTATACATACTAGTTAATATTGGAAAATGACTAAGTGTAGGTAATGAATTGATTTTGAAGTAAATACCTAACTCACTAGAATATATTGATTATATTGAATGGGGTACTTGGTATGTGTACCATCATCATAATATATAATCCCAAAATAAGGTTAATACATGGACTATACGAAATAAAAATAAAATTTATTTAGAGTAACTAAAGGAATTTGTATATGTATTATATTGACAAAAAAGAAAGTAAATAAATATAATGGAAATGACATATAACATTAATTATAAATCATTCCCAAACAATTTTAATTAATTAATTTTAAATTAAAGTTAATGATTTTTAAATTAAAATTAAATTTAATAAATTTTAACAAAATATAGGTTCAATAAATATATAAAAATAAAATATTAAATAATTAAATTATATAAAAAAATATACGATGCTCATGAACTAAATATAACAAGTAAGTCCCTTACTCTTAATTTTATGAAATGTAACCACCTCTAAAAGTAAAAGAGTAGTGTGGGAGATGGAATTTGCTCGACTTGTGACCGACAAGGACCAAGGAATCTGAAACAATGGAGAGGTTGCCGGTGAAGGAAGGAACCTCAGGGAATATGGGGGGAGGGGAGTTTTCTTTTGAGTGGGATAGAGAGATAGAGGGGGAAGTTCTAGCGGAGTCACAGATAGAGAGATTGAGCTTGATTATTCTTGGAGTTTTGGGCATGGGGGCCAAAAGACTTGTCTTCTGGATCTACGGACCGTACAGGTAGACCCCAGATAGGCTGGGAGGAAAAGGATGGTTTGGTAACGAGAGCAGGAGCCACAACGGGTTAGAAACATCTTCAAACTAGAGTTCCAGGTAAGTACTCAATAGTGAATTGATAAATTTTGTTTCAAAATTTCATTATTTAGATTTTGAGTACAAATTTTGTTAAAAATCCTTAATTTTGGGAAATTAAGGCTTCACACTGATTAATTAACTAGATTTCCTAAGTTTAGACATAGGAAATATTAAAAAAAAGGTTAATAATCTAATTGAGACACTTCTAGGTGGAATTTCCATAAACAATTTCTGGGTTATGAATATCTCATGTGTTTTAGCCTCTATACAAAATTTCGAGACTAGAACACCTCCAATGCTACAAAAACTAACACTCCCTCTTAGCAAGGAAGGTGTTCTCTCTAGTGCTGCACATACTGCACACCACCTTGTTTTTGTACCACCCTCTATCACGCTGCTGATGTCTGCCCACTGCCCACCAACCACTGCGCAACTCTGATGCTACATCCTTGTTGCTGCTGACACTGCTATACTGTTGCCAACTCCGCGATTGTATTGTAACTCCCTCTCATTTGTTGTTGTTGCAACTACAACAATTGCAACTAAGAAGCATCCAAAATACTAAATCAGTTGTGTTCAATATGATGCATCTGTCTCTCGAGTCCTTACTGCTACTAGCTACTGCATTACCCACTGAAGAAACTATGTTGTTGTTGACTCTGCACTGTGCCACTTTGCACTATTGCCAACTTTGCACTGCACTTCTCAACAACTACAACTAAGAAGCATCCAAAATACTAAATCAGTTGTGTTCAGTATGATGCATCTGTCTCTCGAGTCCTTACTGCTACTAGCTACTGCATTACCCACTGAAGAATCTGTGTTGTTGTTGACTCTGTACTGTGCCACTTTGCACTATTGCCAACTTTGCACTGCACTCCTCAATTCTTGACTATTACTAGTCTGCAACTGCCACTTGGAATATGACTGCATTACCGACACTGATTCATCCTGCTATTGAATATTGTGGTCCCTGTAGCCAAGTAATGATCCATGAGGAAGACACCTCAAGGATCCTGCCCAAGTTTGCAACTCTTTGGGACTAGAGCTCCATATCGCCCCACCTCTCTCCTAGAGGTATGGCGGCAAACATTGCAAACTCTTTGTCTAGCCTCAAGGACAGCTTGTCTATCTCAATAGATGTTGCCGCCTGGTCTTGCTTCTGCTTGTCCTTCTTCTTGAGAGGACACTGCATATTGTAATGGCCAAGCTCACCACACCTGAAGCACTTGACCTTTGACAAGTACTTCTTCTCCTTCTTTTCCCCCTGGGGCACATAAGATCTCCAATACATAGAAAGGGTTTGGGTAGATTCTAAAAAGATCAGGAGATATTAAAATAATTAATAATTTTAATGGAGTCCCTAAGTCTAAACTTAGGGAAAATAAAATATTAATGTGTATTAATATGAATCTGTGTTAGAATGGTCCAAAAGACATGGATCAAGCTAGATCTAATCTTAGCCATTGATTATGGACTTAATTTCGGCCGTTGAGATGTCAACGAAAAAGGTATAAGAGGAGGCTTGAGGGGCACTTGTAGAACACACTAAAGAAGACCAGTCAGTTCAATTTCTGGAGTGGGGTTTGCTGAGAAATTGAACCAGTGGTCTGGAGAGGAGTCAGGGGGCAGCGAGTACGGAACAGAGAGATGGGAGATCAGCACAGAAGAGGCAGACGCAGAGCTAGAGGAAGCCATGCAGAGGCAACAGAGACTGCGCAGAGCCAGAAGGGCCTGCAACATCCACGCAGAGGTTGCAGGAGTGAAGCAGAAGCCCAAAGAGGTTGCGTAGAGCCTCAGTAGGCTGACACGAAGGGTTTCAGGTTGACGCAAAGGGTTTTAGGCTGTAGTAGAGGTCAGTAGGGCCCACGTTGGGTTTAGAAAAGTGCTGGAAGTTTGTCTATCTGTGGGTAAGCTAGTTTGGCACCCTGTTGTACAAGAAAATTGCTGAATAATAAAATCCTCCCTTGCTGCACCGGTTTTCCCACATTGGGTTTTTCCGGGGATTAGTCCAAAATAACTGTGTCAATGTGTGCATATGTTTGTTTTTGTATTACAGTGTGATACCTGCAACAATATTTATTTTAATGTTTGTTGAAGTAATTTCATGAATAACTTATGTTGAAATAAGTAGGAAAAATAAATCAGTTGCTGGAGTGATATAATTTTCACATGGTATTAAAGCAAGTAATCAGAGACAGAAAGGGAAAATCAGTTGTGGGTCGAGACCATGATGCAGAGGCATCCACCTCAGGGGACTCATGCAGATTTTCAGAAGATTGCACAAGAGAGAGATTTCGATTTCTCTATGTTGGCTTCCAGGTTGGAAGAAGAAGTGGCATGCAAGACTAGTGTTGCATCATCAGAAGTATGGTCTATAGACAGTGGAGCCTCGTGGCATATGACGAGAATCAGGGAGTGTTTCTCAGAATATAGAGAAGAGAAGATGAACTTTCAGATCACCATGGGGAACAAGGAAAAGTGTACTCCAGTAGGAAAGGGTACCATAGTTTTTCAGACAGAATCGAGAGAGTGGTTCCATGCCACAAATGTGTTGCATTTTCCAGGATTGAGGATGAACTTACTTTCCGTGTCACAACTACAAGGCAAGGGCTATAACGTCTACATCATCAAGGAAAAGGTATACATCAAACACCTGAGCTGGAAAAAGAAAGTGCAGATCGGGATCAAAAGTAATCGGTTGTACAGATTGCAACTAGAATCTCTAATGGCACTAATAGGCAATCACGGGGACAAAGACTTGAACGAACTATGGCACAAAAGGATGGGTCACTTGCACCATGGAGCTTTGAGAATTCTCAGGAGCACTGTAACAGGAGTTCTGGATCTGAGTACGGAACGAGATGATGTATGCAGGGGATGCGCTCTAGGAAAGTATGCCAAGGCGACATTTCTTAGGAGCAACCACAGGGCCAAGAGTGTACTAGGATTGATACACTCAGATATCTGCAGACCTATGTATGCCAAAGCACTCGGTGGTGTCGAGTATTTCCTTACCTTCATTGATGACCACTCGAGGAAAACTTGGATCTATTTTCTGAAAACCAAGGATGAGGTTTTCTGTCGATTCAAGGAGTTCAAGGATCTAGTGGAGAATCTGACAGGTAAGAAAATAAAAGTCTTGCGCTCAGATAATGGTGGAGAATATGTCGATAAGGACTTCATTGATTATTGCGCTAAGGAGGGCATCAGAAGAGAGTGGACAGCTCCCTACAATCCGGAGTAGAATGGGGTGGTAGAAAGGAAAAACAGGACTATTGTAGAAGCAGCTAGGGCCATGCTGTATGATCAGGATATGCCAAAATTCCTGTGGGAAAAAGCATGCAACACAACTATCTAAGTTCAGAACAGGACTCCTCATCAGGCATTTGCAAGATTACTCCAAAGAAAGTCTTCATTGGGAAGACACCTGAAGTCAGTCATTTCAGGATATTTGGGAGTTTGGCATATTGTCGCATACCCGAGGAGAAGAGGAATAAGTTGGATCAAATTGTAGAGAAAAGATATCTAGTAGGATATAGCGAGAACACTAAGGCATACAGGATCTATCTTCCAGAGAGCATGAAGGTAGTAGTACGACGAGATGTAAAGTTCATGGAGGACAAAGATTTTAGAAGATCTCGCGAAATGCCTTCCAAGGAGTAGTCGAAAGATGATCCGTTGGTCATGCCCCTTCAACCAACGGAAGTGAAGAATCCTTCCTCAGATCAGGAACATTCTCAGGATGAGGAAGAGGAGCGAACAAAAGCACCTGTTGGCAGAGGAAGAACCAGCAGGGAACTTCGTTAGATTCTGCGTGATGCAGAAAACTTCATCGGAGACCCAAGGAACAGTGAAAGGGAGCGAAAACAACCAGACATGTATCAAGCGTTAGTAGCTTAGGATGGAGAGTCTGCGAGCTTCAAGGAGGCAGCTCATCATCGGTCTGGCTAGATGCGATGGTGGAGGAGTATAACTCCATAATGGTAAACGATGTCTGGGAGGTGGTGTCAAGGCCTCAAGACAGATCTGTAGTAGGTTCAAGATGGATCTACAAGATGAAATATGCTGCAGACGACAATATTTTAAAATACAAGGCCAGGTTTATGGCTAAAGGGTATGCTCAAAAGGAAGGGATTGACTATGAGGAAACCTTCACCCCAGTAGCCAGGTATACATCTATTAGGACCGTGATATCTCTTGCAGCCGAGATGGCATGGGAGATCCATTAGATGGATGTCAAGATGACATTTCTGAACGGGGTGATAGAAGAAGAAGTATACATTGAACAACTAGAGGGCTTTGAAACTCATGAGAAGAAGTCTCATGTATGTAGACTAAAGAAAGCCTTGTATGGCTTGAACCAGGTACCAAGAGCGTGGTATGGTCGAATAGATGGCTACTTGCAGAAGATGGGGTTTGTCAAGAGTGACGTAGATCCGAATCTCTACTATTTGGTTGTAGAGAGCGAGCCAATTATCTTAATATTATATGTGGATGATCTCTTCCTGACAGGATCATCCAGACTCATTGAAGACTGCGAGAAAAATCTAGCCACAGAGTTCGATATGAAGGATTTGGGATGAATGCACTATTTCCTAGGGTTGGAAGTTTGGCAGCAGAAAGGAGAAATCTTCCTTGAGCAAGGAAAGCATGCTACATAAATCCTTAAAAAGGTTCTGGATGGGAGACTGTAGACTTATGGCTATACCAATGATCACCTACTGGAAGAAGATTGATGCATTAGAAGACAAGGATGTCGATCCCACGCTATACCGACATCTCACAGGGTCCCTAATGTATCTAGTCAATACCAGGCTAGATATTTTCTATGCTGTCAACACCCTTAGTTAGTTCATGGTGGAACCAAAGAGGGCTCACTGGGCAACAACCAAGCACGTTTTTAGGTATTTACAGTGGAGGCAACCAGGATCATGTGTGATAATTAGAGTTGCATCAAACTCTCTGAGAATCTAGTATTTCATGATAGGTCAAAGCATATTGATATCCGATGTCACTTTGTCAGAGATTGTGTCCAACGAGGAGCTGTACAGTTGAGCTACACTCCTACGGGGGAACAAGTGGCAGATATCCTCACCAAGGCCCTTGGAAAGTCAACATTTGACTACTTCAGGGACAAAATGGTGACGGTAAAGAACCCCTTTCAGAAGTAGTATGTTAGCAGCACAAATGAAGAGGGAGTTGTAGTGTAGATGCAGTGTTGGGAGAAAGGTCCAACATCAGCACAGATGCAGAGGAAGTGGCAATGCAGATGTAGTGTTGGGAGAAAGGACCAGCAGCAGCACAGATGCAAAGGGAGCTGTCGTACAGATGCAACAGTGGCAGTAACAGAGTCATGGGCAGCAGTAGAGGAGGCAACAATGCAGAGTATGTTGGGCAGGAAGGCTTAGCATCGGCACAGGTACTGATGCCGGATGATTAGAATAATACTCAGTGAGGAGTATTGCTAGAGCACAGTCCTTGTTAAGAGGGAGTGTTGATTTGGGGTAGCATCGGATGTGCTCTAGCCACGAAATTTGGTGGAGAGGTTGGGGAACATAAGATCTCCAATACGCAGAGAGGGTTTGGGCAGATTCTAAATAGATCAGGAGATATTAAAATAATTAATATTTTTAATGGAGTCCCTAAGTCTAAACTTAGGGAAAATAAAATATTAATGTGTATTAATATGAATCTGTGTTAGAATGGTCCAAAAGACATGGATCAAGCTAGATCTAATCTTAGCCATTGATTATGGACTT
>APFE031115168.1:843-30659 GCA_000404065.3 Pinus taeda | reverse complement strand
TATCAAAGGAGAACTTCTCATGTTGATAATATAGAATGAGGTGGTAGATGTAGGAGGTGTATCTGAACACCTTCTCTCTTGACAGGTTCAAGAACTGCTCATGCATCTTATCTGAAATGTATGTGGCATAGTCATAATAGATTGGACTTTTGCTAGGGGAAAACATAGTCATCATTACTAGCACAGTTTCATCAATAAATTCAAGTGACTTGTACCCCAAAATGGAACTGATCATGTATGCAAGATCTACACCCAGTTGATTGAGGTAGCCATCAAAAATAGGAGGGTACAACACAGTGCCAGAGTTTGTAATGAACAATTGGTTGAGCTTCAGGATTTGTGCATCTGTTAGCATCTTCGCTCCTTAGTTGATCAAGTCCATTAGAGACAAGGGGACCAATTTCTTCTGGGTCTTGAACTGCAGCATCTCTCTGATGGCCTCAGGGGTTATGTAGAATACCACTGAGCCTGAAGGGTCAAGCACAACTCTTTGCATGGGGTCATAACAGACAGCACATAGATGAATCAGGTCAAGGAATTGGTTGACCTGAGGGAGCTTGAATATTGGGAGGAAGGAATCCCAAATGCCTAGTATGTATGTCCCATCCTTATGTTTGGCCTTAAGCTCATTCAGCGGGTGAAGGTGGAACTTGCATTTTGATGAGGAGTCCTCTGAGATTTGGTAGTCCAGGTCTACCAAATCTTGCCACTCCAGCTCTCTCTGAGGGGCATTTAAGGGAGCAACATTGAGGGCAACTGGTGCAATGGGAGTCTCCATGGTCACTTGGATTCTGTTTTGTGAATAAACTGTTGTTTCTTAGACTGGGCAATGGTAAAGAGCACTGCCTGAGTAAAGAGGTAAAATTGAAAAATGCAGGGTAACAGGGCAAGTCTGCAGCAATTGAAATACTGTATTAGTCCCTTGAGAAGGCAAATATTAGTCTTTAACAGACCTTTCTCAACAATTGAGTGCAGGTTCCGGGTTTTAGTTCACGACTGCGCGAACGAAGAATGCGGGTTTTCAGTGAAAGTTCAGTCTGAATGGCTCGGCTGATGAATTTCGACCGTTAACTTTTCAAGAGGGAGATGGGTGCACGTAATTGTCTGGTGAATTACGCGTTTTCTGTGCTCAAAGTGATTTTTTTTGTTATTACAGAGAAAAACCAGGTTTTAGAGAAGTTTTCACGGACAAATACCTGGTAAATCGATGGCCTGGGTCGGAAAAGCAGGTGGGTAGACGCACTGAAGATCTCCTGGTTGTTTCGAGCAGGTTGGTGAAGTTTTGGTCGTAAAACGCATGCAGAGGGCACAGCAATGTTTTTTGCAAAAAGTGCAAAAAACGCGCAAAATTTGACAAAATATGGCTTTTTCGGGTCATTGGCGCCTTTTTTAAATGACGTCAGCATGACGTCACCAGGTGACGTGGCGGCCTATGACCGGTCCACGGGGGCGGTGAGGTGGCAGACAGGTGGCGTAATGGTGGACAGGGCGCGCGGTCGTGGCGCTGACGCAGGCAGTGAGGGGGCGCTGACGTTGGCAGACAGGTGGCGCAATATCGGACCACCTCCTATACGACGAGGAATCTGTCAGAGGGGGCTCCGATTGAATTTGGAGGCGACGCGTGGACCCCGCATGACATCAGCGTCTGACAGATATCGGACGATATCGTCCGGATGTCGAGGCCGGTCCGATATGAGCGTCAGCCGTCGGATGAAAAAGGCTGGATTGGACGATTATCAGGCCATGGATCTGCACGGAGGATATGGTCATCGGGCGAGATTAAAATAATAATTTTCATGATATTAGTGCCCAGCGGGACCCTCAGGGATATTTGATGATTTTTCATTGGTTTGCAATGTATTTTCACAAAGGTGAATAAAAACCCGAAACTTAGGAAAAACTGGGTTTTTATGCAATTTTATTTGTAAGGTCGCATATGCATTGGAACTTAGGATAAATGGTTTTTTTTTTTCTTCCCGCATATAAAGCTCACAAAGGTGTCCAAACTTAGGATAGGGCAATCAAAATGGGTTTTCAGGGTAAAATTGCCTTTTGGGTGGGTTAAAGGGGTGCAAAGGGTTTTTCCAAGGTTTTTAGGGCAAAATGAAGGGTTGGCTAGGTAGAATGAGTTTTGATGGAGAGAAAAAGGTAAGGCTTGGGTTCTTGAGCTAACCAGGTGTTAATTCAATTCCCTAATAGTGAAACATATGGCTATAGTGCCAAGGAAGGGATATTTATAGAATGCTTAGGGTTTATACACCATGGTGTTATAATAGTAGGGAAAGGGAAACATGGGGAGCTAGATAATAAAGTTAGAGGTCAATATAGGGGGAGAAGGTGAATGAAGAGTGATATTACTAAGTTTTATTGAAAACAACTTAGTTTAAAGAGTAGATCGAAATGAAAAGAACTTTGCACAAGAAATGTGGCTTCTAAAGGCAATAAGGACCAATCATAAAACCTTGAATTTTTTCATAATCACAACTGGTGAAGGGATGTTAGTAATGAGTGATAAAATAAAGGAAAAAGGGAAGTTAGACATGCTACCTTATGCTCCTTTCCTTGTATTTGATTAGCAAAATGCAGCTTGGAAGGAACACCACTTCTGCAACCCCATCTACTTACCCAACTGTTTTGCCTAGCATTTTTTGTTTCTTCTTCGAGGGTGCACTTGGACTTACAGACCCTTTATGTGCCTTTTCTTTTCCATTGGCTTTTTCCTTTGATCTCCTATCTAGCACTACCCTTATTTCTTCCAAGGCCCCAGATTAAGCAGTTGGGAACCTTAGTTTCTCGGCCTAACTATTGATCTGCCAAGATTAAATAGTTTTGACAGATTTCTTTCTCTATTCTACAACAGAAAATTGAAACATGGCATGATCCAGATTACGTTGTTGGACCATCCATCAAAACTTTAATAGATATGAAGGCATGTACACACCTTGCTTTTCTTTGAAAATATGGGATCTTTGTACCAGCAAAGCAGAGCATATTTGTCATTTCAATTTGCCAATCATGAAATATGAAACCTACTGGTGTAGGTATCCAACATGAGCAACATGGATTCTTCCTAAACTAATGGGTGAGGTGATTCAAGATAGGAGCTAGAAAGAGCATGTGAGCAACATGGATTCTTCCTAAACTAAAGAAAACATAGACTGGAAATATTTTTCCAAAATACAGCATAAATATTATGAGTTATGCCTATCAACTTGAAAACATCCACTTAAAAGCAATGAAATGATTGATGAAGTGCAAAAAACATTTTAACATATGATCACAATAGATAAAATTGAACTGAACATCATACCACATGGATCCCAAAGAAATAGTTGCAACTTTTCATTAATCTCCTACCACATGGATCCCAAAGAAATAGTTGCAACTTTTCATTAATCTCCTACTGAAAAACTGATACAAAATGATGTCTACTCAAAGCCTAAGCATCCAATTGAGTCCAACCCATAAAATGACTGAAAAAACTCCAAACAACTCATCCTAAGCTCAAGTGGTCAAATCCATGAGAAATTGAGATTTTTCTAACAAGATATGAACTGCAAACAAGAAAATAGGGTGGTCAAAGTGACTCATCCCTAAGCCAAACAAACTGATACATTACACCTCATGAACTTGTTTTACATTATGAATCTACCCTAATAAGCTCTAGAAGCATCATAAGTACATTCAACTAATTAATTACAAGGATAAAATCATGATTTTCTAAGGTGAAAGTGAAAACTGGGACAAAATAGTGAAAAGTTAGACAATTTGTCAAACGTGTAGCACGAATGCAAAGCGCACAGTGCCAATACCAGGCGCACCCTTTAAATTCATCTATAGGTTTGGCGGCCTTTCTGATGTCAAAATTGGGCCCACAATAACTTTTTGGAAAGTTCTTCTTGTCTAATTCCCAAAACAACTTGAATTTCTGAATTTGGATGTCATTTTCCAAGTAAAAATCAATTTTCCCATCACTACTCAGTGCCTCGAACAAAAGAGGGCAAAAAGGTCATTTTTTGCGCTTTTTGGCTTTTTGGCCAACCAGTTCTCTTCCAGATCCTTAGAAAAAGTACACGGTGTATGTACTCATACATAGAAACCCAAAAATGATGACATTTTCCTCATTGGATGCCCCAAAAAAGATGGGCACTGCATGTTTGACCTCCATGACTATGCCAAAAATTGACTGAAAATCTTAGCAAGTAACTTCATGCCCCAAAATGGTAAAAGTAGCCTAAAATGTGTTTTTATAGCTGATCAAAGATTATAGGAATGTATGGATGCCTCAGCAAGAATTTTAAGTCTCCTTGTCTCCTCTTACTTGGTCAATTTGTCAATTTTCTCGTGAGCTCTTTTGAGCTTGCTCCTTGCCACTTGGTTTCTCCTTCCATAATACTTGGCCATCTTCATTCACAACTCAAAACCTCTATTTTATTTTTCAAAGAGGGTCTCCAAGTGTGTGTTTACTTTCTCAAGCAATGACTCTTTGTTTTCAGCTATGTCCTTGACCAATTGCTCATTTAAAGTGAGTTGTTCCTCCATTTCTACCTTCTTTTGTCTTCCAAGCTCTAAGGCCCTTTCCAATACTCTTGTTCTTGGCCTTTTTCTTTCTCCCTATTCATCATCTAGCTCTCCAGAATCTCCTTAAGCATCATCAAGCAGAAATTTGGCTTTCTCAACTTCCCTCTTTGCCTTGATGTACTTGATTTGCATCAACTCATACTTAACTTCTAGCTGCTTGTTCTCTTGCTCATAGAAGGAGATAACCTATGGGGCTCTTTGTAAATTAACCTCAAGCTCCCTAATTTTGGAATCCTTTGCTCTCAAGGCAGCTTGAGAAGATTTGTTTTCCTCCTCATCGCTATTGTTCACAAGGAGAAACTCCTTTTCAATGTCATGTTCCTCATGTTGTTGTTTGAACTCTGGTTCCTCTACCATTTTCTCCTTCCCTTTAACTTGTAATGCTAATGATGAAGGCAAGGGCCCTCCCATCTTTTGTGGGGTAAACACCTGCCTATTTACCCTCTGATAGGTGAAAGAAAATGGCTGCAAACTACTCCTTTGTGCTATATTACTATGACAATGATTACTATGCACATCATGTCCCTCATCATTGTCATCATCTCTAGTGGGTGAATGACTGACTATATGAAATGATGATGTAGATGGTGTGGAGGAGTTTGGGGAAAAATGACCTGTTGAAGATGAGTGATAAGTATGCTAGGCTGGATGAGAAGAAGTAGATGGATGAGTGGAGTATGATAGAGGAATGTGAGGCGTTGGCTAAGTAGGTGTTTCATTAAATATCTCATTAGCTATGAAGGCCTCCCAATTAATTTCTAGTTGATCTAAGTGATGGAGAACTATCATTTTCATAGGAGAATTATGGAAAATACTATGCATATCATGATATGGGTCTCTTTTCTCAGCAATATATGTCATATTGTCAATTCTCCTGAAAGGTTAATATGGAAAATAGAGCATTCTTACCCTGGTAAAGTGCATGAGTAACCTAATGTGGTACGAATATAGTCGGGAAAACCTACCCTCACATGTGAAATACCTCATGATGATCTTCATCAATGGCACATATTTGTCCAAAAAGATAAGAGAAAGGGAAATTTCTCTTCTTATCATTTTTGAACCTTATTTTAAGATATGGCTCATAAAAGTTGTGATGCAACTCTTTCTGCTTGAACCATTTCTCTCCTCCATTTGGAATTATAGTGACTTGTGATATGACGGCTGAAGATATAGTGAATGTGACCCCAACTAAAGTGACCTGGTTGTTTTGCAAATTGAGGATGAATTGCTTGGTTAACTACTGATGAAAATTCACCGTCTCAACCTTTTAACAAAACTCTAAACAACCCATGTGCCTCAAACATGACACTGCAAGTGGTGATGCCATAAGTTTTGTTGTATCAGTGGGTTCAAATCTAATAATTCTCCCTCCTTTCTTGGCTGGCCTCCTGGGTTGTCTTTCCCCTTCCTCTGAACTACTGTATTTTGTCGAATGCAAGTATTTGAAGCTTTTGTTGCTTTGAGCAGATGAAGGAAACGATGTTTTGGCACCCCTAGGGTTTGCCAGGTTCCTGTGGCCAAATGCACAACAGCAAGTGCCAGCATGTAGTGCCCTCAGCAAGCGTGTCCTTTACTCTACAGGCGCACAACACTGTTAAATTTAACTCATGCTCGAACTGGAAAATGTGCCCTTGACCCTACAGGAATGCAACACCTTCTCCCAATGCACAGTGTCATGCCCCCAGGCCGGCGGTAGTCTTTCAACCACCCTTGGCGAGGTGCGGCACCACCAAACACTTTCTTTTCACCAATACTTATGTTCATGGACTATGCCTAACCATATGTCCTACTTAGTTTGTGTTTCTCAACCAAGTAATTATTATGTTTCCTTTATACTAATGAACACCCATACACATTCACTATCATCAACAATTATACAAGAGAACACAATTGCACAATATAAAGGGAGGGACAACTCCCTGAACAATGAGTTTGCTTGAATATAATATATTATACAATCTTTCAATGTTACAAAGCTTTACAAGTATACTTGGAAACACCAAGTTTCATACTTAGCCAAATTTAAGACTTCTCACACCTCTGTGTCATAACCAAGATTCTTTTTCCAAGTTGGGTGGGTGTGCCCTCACACGAGTTGCCAACCGCACTTCACAACTGAACCTTGTGCACAATGGGTGGGCGACTCCACCAAGTCACCAAGACACCCTCGTCTCTTTTGCACAACGATCTCACCAAACTCCACCACGTTATGTTTGTGCACCGGGCGACATCACCAAGTCTCCACTCATGCTCCTTGTCGAATCGATGGGCACTCCTGCCTGTGCTCTCGCCCAAGACTGAGACCCATGTGTTTACCTCTGTGTGGCCTTGCCCAAGGATGGGTGCATATAACTGCACCTCACCTTATTCATTGCGGCTTCACTTCTAAACTGCCCACTTCTCCTTGCTCGAGTTGATGACCGAAAGTTTGATTTCCAAATTCCTCCATGCTTTTTTGTATTTATATGAGTGGAAGGGCAAGTCAAGCTTCCCAAGCCGACTTGTCCTCCACATGTTTGAACGCACCTACTTCATCGCAAATCCTCCATTAACATGGTCGGTCTTTACCTAAGTCGTACGTCCACTCGTGGGCTAGCCAAGCAAGCTCCCACACTATAAACTCCATCGCTCTCTCCTTTAATGTCCATTATAACTCGTCCCTTTGCACATTTTGGCCATAGAGCTTCGCACTTCACATTTTCCTTCGCTCATTCACCAACAAGCTTTGCACATCATGCTAGTGGTCGTGCCAAGGACCGCAGGTCCATACATCCTCCTCCATCTGAAATCGTTGTCGTCCTCGACAACATCCCATCCTGGTATCCATCTACCAAGACCAACATCAACAACTGTCTCATCCTTGGTCCATGATATCAACTCCTCCACATACTGCAAACATCCCTACAACATATGTACAACCACCATCTCCATCATGTGTCATCCCATCTTGTGAAATATCCTCCTTCTTGCCTACCTGATGCCAACATCTCTCCCATGCTCAGGTCCATCGAAACCCCATCCGATCTACAACATGTCATGATTCTTGATGCCAAGCCATCCTTGCACCATCTGTCATACCTGCTCAACATGTTTTTAAGGACTCACTGCCATGAACAGCTAACAATGAGCCCCATCTTTTATACCATCTAAGAAGATGCAGAAGGAGTGGAGCCTAAAGGCTCACCCTCACTAATAATATCAATCCATCTGTTAGGATTCTCTATCTCCATCCTCTGTAGATAAGTGACTCGATCGTCCTCTCGGATATTCGGCCTCACATATGTCTCCTCATCATCATCAGCCTCAACCACTTCTAGCCTTCTTGACAAATCCAAGATACTATCATATAGTGTCCTGATGACCAATGACTGCTCGGTAAGCTTTGTCTCAACCATAGACAATTTCTTACTCATGTCTTCCATTCGCTTCTCATCCTCCATTTTCATTACTTCCAACTTACAATCAAGCTTTGTCACACCAATGGTTGGAACACCAATGAGTACATCTTCCCTTCCATCATAAATATACAACCTCTTCAAATGTGGAACAATCATAACATAAAATTGTTTCAAGAATTCCATCCCCAACATAGCTTCATAGTCATCAATTCACACTATAGTGAAGTCAAATTTCCCAGTCCACTCACCTAGTGTTGTGTCGACTTTTTTAGCTACACCAAGAACACAATTAGGAGGAGAATTCACTGTATTCATTTGTGCCTTCACCAGTAAAAATTTCAGCCCAATCCTTCTCGCAGTATCTTCACTCATGAAGTTGTGAGTAGCCCCACTATCTACCATAGTGAGTATATCAGCACTCCCAATCTTCATTCAAACATACTCCAAACTATTCCTCTCAGGATCCCTTTGAGAGACCACGTCTGTAGCAGCAACACCACCAAGTATCTGCATCATCCCCACAGAAGCTTCTTTATTCTTCGCATTAGATTGTACAATAGTAGCCACTTTCGGTCTTGAAGGAAAATTCTTCACCATATGTAGTTCAATACATATCCAACACTTCAACGCTTTCTTCGTCTTCGACTTATCATTTGATTTCGAAGCATCATCGTTCTTCTTCTCTTTCGGCTTATCAGACTTCTTCTTCCTATCATCAGAAGTCTCATCATAATGCTCCATGAACCTATCCACAGTAGCAAAAGCTTCCTCAAGTGTTTTAATATTCTACCTGTTCACTTCATTGCGTGCTCGAGGCTTCAATGCAATAATGAATTTGAACACCTTGTCCCTCTCCGCGATGTCACGAAGTTCCAGAACTACACTTGCAAACTCCTGTTGATATGTCTATAGGTTCCATATCTGCTTTATGAACTTAATCCTCATCCTTGATTCCCACATTTCATCTTGAGGACTGAAATGGGTTTGCAAAGCCTTCTTCATCTCATCCCATGAAGTTATGTCACCAGCATTGTCATTGGCAATCTGATCCATCCTCCTTCGCCACCACATCTTAGCATCCTTTGTCAAGAACTTAGCAGCTACCTTCACCTTTGTCTCATCATCAAATAGACCCAAGCGTTCCAAGTATTGATCCATATCCCATAGAAAGTTTCCAAGAGTTTTCACACTCCTTGTACCATCATAAGATTCTGGTTCCTTTACTTTCACATGAGGCACTCCTCCACCTCAGTTATGCCTCACGGCCCTCTTCAACATCGCGATCTCATCCTTGGCTTCATTAAGAGATTTCTACAAGTTCACAATCTTTGCTGTTAGAGTTGGTCTTGTCAGTCCTCCATCAGAGATCAAAACTCTTTCTGCATTTCATTTTTAGGTGTCTCGCTCCATTCACTCCAGCTAAATTCTGCTAGGCACATGCCATAATCTGACTGAAAGGGTCTTGTTAGTCATTTCCCCTCATGTCTGGCACCTGCTGGCTTAGGTATTTTTGTCAAGATTTACTAAAGTCCATGACAGTCAATGTTCGATCTTTTAATGGACGAGATTCATTTTCAGTCATTTGGTCTAGCGATTAGTCAATTTGGTCTTTAAACATGACCAATAAAGCCATGTAGACCAGAGGGAGGCCCTTACAAAGTTATGATTCAGAGATTTTCATCATCATGTTGACAGATTACGACTGTTCCTCAAAACTCTATTTTGAATAAAAGTCAAAGAGTGTGTCATTTGTGATAATTTTCAAAAAGGTCGCTAGTTTATTTCTTCAGGCGCAGTCATGGTTTCCATGGCCAAATTCCCTGTCATACAACCCTTGCAAAAAGAGCTGAAAATTTCATCATTCTAGCTAAAAATTCAAAAGAAAAAGTGAAATCCAGTGTTGCGTGAACTCAATGAAAAGATCCAAAATGAAACATTAACAAAGTGGGATTTTGAAGAAGCAAAAATTTAACCCATGACTCCAAAAGTCTTTATAAAGGATTTCTACAAGAAACATAATCATTTTGCATACCAAGGTGGAGAGAAAACATTTCAAGGTAATTAAGACAAGCTAGCACGCGTTTGAGTGAAGTTTGGAGTCATTTTCAGTAGCGCAGTGTGCACACCGAGGGGCGCGGTGCACATAGAGAGTGTGGCTCACAGAGCGCAACCCTGTAGTGGTAAAATTACAAGGCGTGGCACACATACAGAGTGCGTCGCACTGGGTTGGTTGCGTGACACACACCCACAAAGGCCCCAAATTGTTCCAAGTTTGCTACAAATCGTTTGGAAACCCTTCAAATTGATAGGTAGGGTCTATGTCTTGGCTTGCTCGTCAAATTTTGTGAACATATGGTTGTTCATGGCTATGTATAATTGCAATAAAAAGAATGCCAAACCCTACCTCTTGAAAACATTAAAGCCATTGCTCTAGGGTTGCAAACTTGTGGTGTTGGTGCCAAGGCTCCTCCTCCCTCTCATTGTTCCCCTCCTTTCCATTGTTTCCTTCCCCCCTTACTGCATTTTTCCCCAATTTTTTCCTTACACTAAGCATTACTAAACCCCTATTCCCCATCCCCTCTACTCATTTGTCAAACATTAAACCCAAAAGCCCTACCTTATAAAATTACCAAACTCTCCTACATGTCCCTAAACAAATTTCCCCCCCATAACCCCTATTCCCATCATATTATTCCCCTTCCTAACACTCCCTTTTTACATTGTTCCCCTTGGTGGCGGATATCACAACAACACCTAGTTTCATACCATCATCAAAGGGTAGCCCAAGTATAGTACACACACAGTAGTCATGGCATCTGAGCATTCATCGGAGTATGAGATGGAAAAACAAAGTGATTCATCCTCGGAATAATAGGCTCTCCGGAGACATCACAAAAGTGGCAAACATGTTATGGATGAGCCAACTACCCTCACAGAATTACAGGCCTGACCTCTTGCTATGTCATGTTTCCGGCATCTATCATGTTTTGGATTTTCTCAAAGGGTGGCTAATGTTCGAGTTCATCATGAGTTGGCCCATCTTTTTGTGCTTCACATACATGGAGTTCACTCTATCTTGGCCGAGGTCATCTTCACACTGACACCCGAAACTATCTCATTAGCAACCGTCATATCGAATGTTGGAGAATAATGGCACAAGAAACAGAAGGTGGATAGGCAGCGTTATGAGCCCTACATTAAGGCTAGTTTCCTGAGGCAGCTCCAAAGACTCTTTCCATTCAGATACTTGAAAGATGAATATGCTCCACTCATGAAATTGATCATGAAGTATTCCAGCTGTGAGGGGAGGTTCCCTCGTCTGTATGCCTTTCACATTAGGTTGCTCATGCACTTTACCAAGGTGCGGATGATGAACATCCCATATTTCATTTGCAGGAACATGTGCCAAAAAATATTTATCATCTTGTATACTGTATAAGATTGTTTTTCAATGGTGGGGTAGTTAAGTTGTGGTCCTTGCAAACTTACACTCATGAAGGAGATAATCTTCTCATTGTTTAGTTCATCCTTCTAAGTGAGTAAAAAGGTGAGAAAAGTGTAAGAACTGAAAGTGTAGAGCAAGAAATATTTATTGAAGTATGGGTTGAACAATGTAGGTGCTTCTGTGATAGGCTGCTTAATATGAGAAAACGAGTCCTTTTCCCTTTTATCCCATTTATAAACTGCATCCTTATTCACCATCTCCTGTATTGTCTTGATAATCTTAGCGTAGTCAGATATGAAATTGCGAAGCAAAATTGATGTTCCCGAAGAAGGAATGCATGGCCTTCTTATTCACTAGGAAGGTAATCAATGTGATTGTCCTGATCCTATCCAAGTCTACCTTAATCACACTTTTAGCAATAATGTGGCCTAGGAGATCACCCATGGACACTACAAAGATACTATTTTTTGGATTTAAGGATATTCCACACTTCCAGCATCGCTCAAAAATCATCTTTAAATGGCATATGTGGTCTAACCTCTATTTGGAGAACACGGTTACATCATTAAGGTAGACCACTACGCTCCGCCAAATGAGTCCACAGAGACAAATTTCCATAGCACTTTGGAATGTTGCACCACCATTAATTATCCCGAATGACATTCATCTCAATGTGAACATGGCCCACTTCATTCAAAATGTGGTTTTAAGTTTATCAGGCTCTGCAACTAGAACTTTGTATCCAGAATAAAATTCTAACAAAGAAAACATTTCAAACCCCGATTCTATTGGCAATATTTGTTACATGGACAACACTAGGTAGTTTTCCTTGTCTCAGGTATGATTGAGATTTCAAAAATCTACACACAGGTGGATTTCCCTAGAATTCTTCCTCACTGGGACCAAATTTGATACCCATGTTGAGTGTCACACTCTATAGACGATTCAGGCATCCAATATTTTTCTCAGATCTTTCTAAGTAAAAGGCTCAAACATTGGATGTACTTTCCTTAAATTCTATTGGAATGGCTTGGCCCCTTATTTTATTAGTATCACATGTAAGATGATTCACATGTAAGTTGATTCACATGTCATATGTTTTAAGCTCATTCTACGTACACACTAACAAATCTTGATACTGCTTGAATAAGCGAATGAAGGCTTGCCACCCTTGTGGAGTACAACAAGTACCAATATTGACATACTTTAGATCCCTTTCTATTCCTAAGTTAATATTCATGTGCGATAGTGTGGAACTATGGATCCTAGCATTGACAGGTCCCTAGAAGTGATTTTGCAGTTCATACAACTTCACTAATGATACCACACCCTTGGCAATGAAATTTCATTTTCTTGCACTAACTGCATCCTGCATTAACTTTTTTTGCTCGTCCTCATCGATCGCTACATCTTTGAACACATCAACATTCACCATGAAGCACGGTATTTGTTGATCATCATAAAAAATGCGTAAATTAGTGATATTGCCGGAGACAAAAGGCATATAAATAATTTCAACAGAAAAACCATCCCTCAATGGTGACAACCGAGAATCAATATTTGCTAATGTATTCGTTGTTGTGTTATGCATTCTTGGAATAGAAATAATATTGAATGACTAGGAACCTTAGATCAAATGACATACCTCTTGTTGATAACTTCTAAGATGAGGTGACGTACAATGTATGGTATTGCATACCTATTGCACCACAATTTTGAGTCACCTACTTCTTTTGGGATGGAAACGTTGAGGTCAATGGATATTTGTAAGCCATAGATGAGTGCTTCATACTCTATAGTCTTCTTTTCGCACTCAAATTACAGGTGAATAGAGATCAAATGTCTTCTTTTCAATCGTTCTATTAAAACACAACTAGCTATAGAGCCCTCCTTCGTTTTGGAACCATTGAAGTACGAATTCCAAATATCATATGTATAGGGACTGGCGACTACGGTAGTGCTGCTACAACTACTACTAACTGTAAAAAGGTCATTATCACTAATTGGGCTAGGAAGGAGCTCCAACTACATATTTGGTGGAATTGGGGATGGTTGCGCAACAAAACATGCCAATTGGGTTTCTAAGAAGAAATTTCCAAAAAGTAGTTATGTGAAAGCCATCAGTTCATTTTTTCCATCCAAGGGAGTGATAGTGTTTCTGAATCCACCTGGATCTAATTATTTCTACCCTGATACAGAAGCCATAGATGTGACCAGTCCGTGGATAAGTACCCTTGTAGCTTTCTAGACCTGTCTCTTTTCTACAACACTACGTATGGTTCTGGAATGTCCACAAACATTATGTTGATACATTGGTGGACCCGTCCGTCAGAAGATAAATAGATGACAAAATATCTGAGTTCACCAATTGCATGGACATGATTTCTTTCCAGCTAAATAATCTATGCATCTGTTGTTTTAAATTTTACATTGATTTTCTTGGCAACAAATAATGACATTACATTCACCGATGCATTAGAATCAACGAAGCGATTGTGTGCATTGAAATTAAAATTTTTGAAAGTTAACAAGAAAGGTGGGAAGAGAGTATTCACATCAATCATTAATTCATTAAGTATAGATTCGAGAAACCATAAGAATTACCAAGTCCATTGTTTGAAGAGGTAGCATTACTTGTGGAGGTCTTCCCAAGTGGCCATAATACAATGTTCGTTGCCTTGTGATATTTGATAATTCAAACTTTGAAATGTTCGCATGAACCTTCTTCATGTCATCAACTATGTTGTAGTCCATAGTGGGAAGAATGGCCATGGTGTCTAGGGATGGAACTTGGTTAGTGGCTTCCAGAGTGATGGTTTTGTCCTTACTTCTCATGGAAGCATTTTTTGTCGAGACAGCTTTCCCAAACATGATCTAAGTGTCATGCACTAAGTTGACTGGTGGGTTGATTTTTTTTAACATATTTTTTAAAATTTTTGTTTCAAAAACTCAAGTGTAGTGGTTGGCCCTTGGCTTCTTAGGTTGTACCAATTGGTCTACTTTTGGGTTGGACCGTCAGTCAAAGGTTTCTTATCAGCAATACTAGTTTGGACTATGAGTATACAATTGAAATTTTTTACTGCATGCCCGACACTTGGAGTTTCATCAGATGCATCGGCTTCTTCCTTTTCTCTCATAGGCTTAGCCTACTCTTCAACCATTACCACATCAATAAGATGCATAGAAAGCATGCTGATGGCTTGATTCCACTGTGGGCACATTTTCTCTAAAAGATGTTCTCAATGATACAAACAATATTGATATGTGCCCAAGTGGTCAATATTCGATACAACAATGGAGATCTATGAAATTGTTTTCAGTTGGTTGCTGCTACTACCAGAAGTTGTAGTCCTTCTGAATAGGTCAAATCTAGGAGGCTTTATATTCACGGTGATCTCACTTGACCTCTTTTTGAACTCTGCCATCTCATTATATAGAGATTTGACAAGATGGGTCAAGATTTCAAGATAAGATGGTTCTTTCTCTTTTGCCCTACTCATAGCTAGCTGAAACATCTTACCTGTGTATTTGGAGTATTTTTTCAGTTGATTGCCTGAGATGACTCTGTTGTTCTTGTTTCCAATAAGCAAACAATGCTAGGAAACCAACTCAACCAGCCTTTAGGTTCAAGCTGTCCCTTGAACTAGAGGGAGCTCCCTCAGGTGTTATGAGGATTTGCTTAACGTTGTTCAACTGTAACTGAACAACAACCTTTGAAGCACAATGGCCAGATATATAGTTTTAATTGGGGGTGGTTGGTGATCAATGACAATCCCTATTCATATTAAATGCCTCTCTCACAGCTTCCCTTCTAAACGTGTCAGCTTCAAGGCTAACAAAACAACTTGATTTGTATAAGAATTTCATAGACGAATGTAAGGAGATTCCTATTAATTGAGCATCTAGACTAATTACTTAACAACTAGGAAGATCTGGATGCGCGTAGAAGATTTCTGCAGCCCGAAAAAGCATTTCAGGACAAAACAAAAGGACAAACAATAACCAATTTCAAGGAGGATTTGGATCAGATAGATAGTCTGCTATACTAATCTCTTTAAACAATTATAAATATGCAGGGGATTTCAAAGAGATTGAAACACAATCTATTCTTACCCAGGTCTTCTATAATACTGTGAACATGTGTAGAAAACAGATATGGAAATACTAGAAAGACATACAAGAAACACAAAATTCTGTGAAACCAGAGTCATAAGTCTTTCGTTAGAAATCAAATAAGAGAAGTTATTACAAAGTGTAGTGTCTAGGCATCAAAAGCCCACACATGTTCATTACAAATAAAACAATATATAGACTAAATATCCCCTAAACTATTACAATAATCCTAGAATGAAATTATGAACTATATAAAATAAATAATATTTCCTTATTACTTGTAGGGAATTTGGAACTATTGCAAGTACCTGCCTTCAAATCTGGAGTTGGTTGAATGACTATTGATTCATAATGATCCTCAATCTGTTGATATTTTGATGTTCTCAATAATGATATTTTTATGCCTTTAAAATTTGGAGCTGTTGTTTCCACCATTTTCCTTTCAATTGATATTTTTGAACCTTGAAGACCGGGGTTTGTGAAGTTGTTGATGAAGATCTGTTTCGAATGCATTTATGTCACCTTTTTATAATGCTTCACTAATTTCAAAATCATAAATGCTTTCAAATAGTCCATGAATAAATTTGTTATTTTCATGAATTTACTAAATAAATTTAGAAAGTATCTCCTCAAATAATAAATTTATGGATAAATTCATCCACTTATTATGTCGCGTTTCAATTTCTCATGTGTTTACAAAACTATGGGTGGTTTTGTAAATCCATGTCATGTTTCTCCTTCCCTGTAAAAACTCATTTACTTTCACACTATAAATTTCCTTTCTATGAAATTCATTTACAAATTAAAAAACCATATGTGGTTTTGTGAATCCATGTCTTGTTTTCTGTAGTTGGTAGAGCGTTTTACTTTCACCTCATTGTGATTTCACAATTCTAACTGGATTTCACCATGCTTATAAATTATTCTTAATTATGTAACTATGACTTCAGTTTCACATGTATTTACGTAAATTCTCTCCTTTACATTAATTTGATCAATATATGGTTGCAAAGCCAACATTTATTCATTTTCATTCACCGAGCAATTCCATTTTATCCATTTTACGTTAAATAAATTTATTTCGTAATAGTATTCCCGCTATATAAAATTCTAATTAATAATGGGTATAGTTTTTGGGCCCCCTCTTTAGTGGTAAATGGTTTGGGACTTGGTAGTTTCGGAGGGTGGTTCCTAAAACTGCTGACTTTGGACCCCCCTATGTTAACGGGAAATAGCCAAGGGGGTCGGTTTTTAAACGTTGGATATTACCCATATCTCTAAAGATAAGGTGAGTTTGATTAGTTAAATGTCGGGTGGGACATAGGCTTTGACCTTTAGCTTTGAGTGATTTTATGATTTTATTTTATGACTAGGATTAAATTTTATTTTTATGTATAATTTTAATTTAAATAAATATTTTTATAAAAACATATAATTTATATTTTTATAAAAATAAAAATAATTTTTTAAATTAAATTATTATATATATAAAAACAAATAAATCATTCAAAATCACAAAATTTATATATTCCCTCACTGTTTAACTTATAAGGAAATGGCAATTTCACACTGAAAATTTTTAATTTTCAGTGTGCCGAAATATGTTACAACATGGGCTCCCCTATGGGATGGAGACAACTAGTAGAAAAACTTCCTCTTGTGTTGGGCATGGAGTCATACCATAAAATCATTGATCACTAATCTACCATCATGTAATGTATAGCCAATCCCCATCATCCAGCGACTGCATATTAGAACTGCAACTATGAATGAAAACTTATACTTCCTACACTAATCGAGAGACTTATTCATTCTGAAATCTAAAAATTGAAAACTACTGAAGTGAAACAACTCTCAATATAAGTGGAAATAAGCACAAGAGTGCCTAATTCATGGGCTATGGAGTCAATCATTTAATCCCTTGGAAGTCATCACACTCAAACAAACCAAACCTAATAGTGCAATCTTCAAATATAATTGAAACAATTGCAGATCTATTGCACCCTAAATCTGAAAGTAGGTAATCAATCCCACACCTATATCTAATAGAACTGGTCAATTTTACACTATTAGGTGTAATCTGCTTTCTTATGTTACCAAGTGCAAAGTGGATTTATTGACAAACTACGTGGCCATCAGCTTAACATATGAAGAATATATACAATATGAACATAAAATCCCATGGAAAACGTATACCCACATGTGTACTTTAAAAGTTGCATCGTCCATAGAAATTTTAGATTTCTTACCATGGCTGAGAGGGAAAGACATATATTGTTGATTACAGGTATCGAAAAACCTTGCATAGTAGTAAAGGCAGCTAAAATTTTGAAATAGTGGGATCAGTTACCCAATGGAATCTCCATATGACAAAGTGGAGTTGCAAGGTAAAATAAATGCAACCAATAATAAATGCTTACTCCTTGCTCACCAGCAAGGAATATATCTAATTTTTATATTTCCCCAGGAGAAATATATCTTCATTACTTGGCTCCATGGCAACAATGCCAAATGTTTCACCTTTTTCCTATAGGTAGTCCTTGGATGTAAAAAATACACTAGGAAACTAACTCAAGTAGGCTTTAGGTTCAATGTATTCCTTGAACCAGAGGGGGGTCCCTCAGGTATTACTAGGCGTTGTTTAATGTTGCTCACTTGTCACTCAACAACAAGATTTGAAGCACAATGGCCCAATTTATGGTTTTAATTGGGGGGTGGTTCGCAATCAATGACAATCCCTATTCATATTAAATGCCTCTCTCAGAAGGTCCCTTTTGAATGTGTTAGCTTCTAGCTCGACTGAATGACTTGATTTTTATAAGAATTTGACAG
The DNA here is from genome assembly GCA_000404065.3 of Pinus taeda. Taxonomy (NCBI): domain Eukaryota; kingdom Viridiplantae; phylum Streptophyta; class Pinopsida; order Pinales; family Pinaceae; genus Pinus; species Pinus taeda. The sequence continues at coordinate 12,287 of APFE031115168.1, read as the reverse complement.
TGATTTTTATAAGAATTTGACAGAATAATGTAAGGAGGTTCCTAATAATTGAGTAGCCAAACTAATTACTTAACAACTAACAAGATTTGAATGTGTGTAGAAAATTTCTACAGCGTGACAAAATATATTCAGGAGAAAATAGAAGGACAAACAATAACCAATTTCAAAGAGGATTTAGATGAGACAAACAGTCTACTATACTAATCTCTTTAAACAATTATAAATCTGGAGGGAATTTCAACAGCCTGACAAAATATATTCAGGAGAATATAGAAGGAAAAACAATAACCAATTTCAAAGAGGAGTTAGATGAGACAAACAATCTACTATACTAATCTCTTTAAACAATTATAAATATGGAGGGCATTTTAGAGCGATTGAAACACAATCTGTTCTTACCGAGGTCTTCTATAGTACTGTGAACATGTGTAGAAAACAGATATGGAAATATTGAAAAAAAACATACACATAACCCAAAATTCTGTCATAACAGAGCCATAAGGCATTCATTACATATCAAGTAAGAGAAGTTATTACAAAGTGTAGAGTCTAGGCATCAAAAGCCCACACTTTTTCATTACAAATAAAGCAACATATAGACTAAATATCTACTAAAATATTACAATAACGTTGGAATGAAATTATGAATTCTAAAAAATAAATAATATTTCCTTATTAGTCACTGGGAATCTGGAAGTGTTGCAAGTACCTGCCTTGAAATCTGCCTTGAAATCTGTAGTTGGCTGAATGTCTGCTAAAAATCTATAGAATGATCCTCAACCTATTGATATTTTGATGTTCTGAATGTTGATATCTCCATGCCTTTAAAATCCAGAGCTATTGTTTCCACCATTTTCCTTTCAATTGATATTTCCATGCCTTGAAATCTGGGGTTTGTGATGTTGTTTCTAAAAATATGTTTGTTGATATCTCCATGCTTTTAAAATTCAGAGCTATTGTTTCCACCATTTTCCTTTCAATTGATATTTCCATGCCTTGCAATCTAGGGTTTGTGATGCTATTGCTCAAAATATGTCTGGAATGCATTTATGTCACCTTTTGGCAATGCTTCACTAATTTCAAAATCACAAATGTTTTCAAATATTTCGTGAATAAATTTGGTATTTTCATGAATTTACTAAATAAATTCAAAAAGTATCTCAAATAATAAATTTATGGATAAATTCATCCACTTATTATGTGGTGTTTCTATTTCTCATGTGTTTAGAAAACTATGTGTGGTTTTGTAAATCCATGTCCTATTTCTCCTTCCCTGTAAAAACTTATTTACTTTCACAATATAAATTTCCTTTCTATGAAATTCATTTACACATTAAAAATCCATATGTGGTTTGTAAATCCATGTCTTGTTTTCTATAGTTGGTAGAGTATTTTACTTTTCTCTTTTACTTTCACCTCAATCTGATTTCACACATGCCTATAAATTATTCTTAATTCTATAACACTTCAATTTCACATGTCTTGATGTAAATGATCTCCTCCACATAAATTTCATCAATATATGATTGCAAATCCTCCCTTTATTCATTTTCATGCACCGATAATTTGTTTTATGTGTAGTTGTAACATATTAATGTGTAATTCCATTTTACCCACTTTGCTTCCATCCTGAAATAAATTTATTTCATTATAGTATTCCCACCATATAAAATTCTAATTAATACTGGGTATGGTTTTCGGGCCCCCTCCTTAGTTGTAAATGGTTTGGTATTTTAAGTCCTGAGTAACTAGGAGTGTGGGTTGGCAGTTTGAGAGGGTGGTTGGTTTCTAAAACTATCGACTTTGCTTCCCCTATGTTAACGGGAAATGGCAAAGGGGTCTCCGAAATTAGTTTTTAAACATTGGATTAAATTATCCAAGCATATTTAATTAATTAAATTTGGGGTGGGCCATAGGGTTTGACCTTTAGCTTTCAGTGGGCTTATGATTAGGATTAAATTTTATTTTTTACAATATAATTTTAATTTTAAACAATATTTTCATAAAAGTATATAATTATTTATAAATAAAATAAAATTTAATTAAATTATTATATATAAAAAACATATAAATCATTCAAAAGCTTAGAATTTATATATGCCCTCATTATTTAACTCAAAAGAAAATGACAATTTCACACTGAAAGTTTTTAATTTTTAGTGTGCCGAAATATGTTACAACATCGGCTCCATTGGGGACTGCTTCCCATGTGGGATGCAAAGAACTAGTAGACCAACTTCCTGTTATGTTGGGCATGAAGTCATACCATAAAATAATTGATCAGTGATCTACTATCATGTAATGTATAGCCAATCCCCATCATCCAGCTATTGCATATTAAACCTGCAACTGTGAATGGAAACTTATATTTCCTGCACTAATCAAGAGACTTATTCATTTTGAAATCTGAAAGTTGAAACCGTTGAAGTGAAACAATTGTCACTGTAAGTGGAAATAAACACAAGAGTGCCTAATTCATGGGCTATGGAGTCAATCATTTAATCTCTTGGAAGTCATTTCTCTCAACCAAACCAAAGTTAATACTACAATCTTGAAACATAATTGAAACAATTGTAGGTCTACTACACCCTAAATCTAAAAGTAGATAATAAATCTCACACCTCTATCTAACTAAATTGGACAATTTTACACTGTTAGATGTAATCTGCTTTGTAATGTAACCAAGTGCATAGTTGATTTATTGACAAATCACATTGCCAGTAGCTTAAAATCTAAAGAATATATACCAGATGAGCATAAAATCCCATGGAAAACTTATACTCACAGGTGTACTTTAAAATCTACATCCTCTGTAGACATTTTAGATTTTTAACCATCGCTGAGAGGGAAAGACATATACTTTTGATTGCAAGTATCAATGAACCTTGCATAGTACTTAAGGTAGCTGAAATTTCGAAATAGTGAGATCGATTACCCAGTGGAATCTCCATATGACAAAGTGGAGTCACCATGTGAAAGAAATGCAACTAATAATAGATTCCCAATTCCTGTTCACTAGCAAGGAGTATATTTTATTTTTATATTTCCCTGGAGAAAGATATCTTCTTTACTTCGCTCCACATTAGGGTTTTGATTTCTCCTAAAGTTTGGATTCCTGTTAGAGTTGTTTGGTGGTGCTTCCCATGATGACTTTCTTTCCACAGATTCCACTCTATCACCCAACCTCTTCATACCAGAGATTATTGCATCCAATTTCTGGTCAAAGGCCGAGGGTTCCTCTTTAAAGGAAACTCTTTTTCCCAATCTTGCCCTATTTCTTTTAGCAATTAGGTTTGCCTCAACTGTGACAGCAACCTTTTGTGCTTCTTCAAGGGTTTGAGGGGCTCTTTCTTTTAATTGATAAGCCATATCAGGGTCAAATCCATCAGGGAATTTGTATAGGGCCAAATCAGGAGGAGGTCTTAGGTTTTGGGGTATTGCATTGTATACATTATTGAACCTGGCAAAGTACTCCAGAACTGTCTCTTGGGGACCTCTCTTAATCATGTCATATTCACCAAGTATATGTAAGGGGTCCTTCTTCTTCTCCCATCTGTTGGTGAAGGCTTGGTAAAGCTCATCGGGGGTTGTGATGGTATTTGCAGGAAGTGAACCTGAACCAAGTTCGACATATCACCTGTTAACTTGGACCAGAAAATTCTCCAATCCTCAACACTCTCATACAATCTATCTCATAGTTCCAAAATGATCCTGCATCTCTAGCATGCTGAATAGCAGAGTAAGGGCCAGGGAGTCAAAATATGAGATTTTGGCTTGGTAATCCTGAGGTAGAGCTACAGGATTGGCAGGTAATTGCAGAGGTGCATATATCATAGCCATATTCACAAGGTTTTGGGGATTGACAGGGATAACTGGGATAAGAGGAACAGTGGGTACCACAGGGGTAATAGGTATGGAAGAACTTAGAGTGTTGGTGAAGGGAGTATGTGTGGGGGATGAGGATGTGGGAGGAGGGCTTTGAGATGTAGATGGAGAACTAGGGGAATTAGGGGTGGAGCGGAAAAGGACCTTTATTGGAGTGGAGATGGGGTTGGGGTGAATTGCCTCTGGACTAAGCTCAGCAAGATTATCTGGCCCTTGCTGCTTCTTGATGAATTTGGAGATTGTATTAGGATTTTCAAAGACAGTAGGAGGGTTTGGGTCAAGATTTGCCCTGATGTACCGAAGATTCTTCTTGGGAGCCAGCTTCTGAGATAGTCTTTTTGAGTTTTTTAGGAAAATTTGTACAGCAAGGACTGGACAGGATTTTGAAAGGCTGTATGTGTCTCCAAATGAGTATAAAGATTACCTGAATCAACTCTTCCTTGAGGCTGTAAGTGTTGGTACAGAGACAGCTATGAAGGCTTCTTGACTGATATTTAGATTTCAAGTGTAGTTTTAGCAGAGATATAGTATTTTCTCAATCCTGAAGAGTTCCCCAGTGGAGTCATCATTTATGTTATCACCCAGGTTGTTCATTATGACTCCCAAGGGAATACGGCCGGGGTAACAACTAAACAATCTTTGGATTACAGCTTCTAGCCTAGCTGTAATCAGAGAGGGCTCTCTCTTTAAGGTTTGTCTATGTTCTGTGGAGATTTTAGGCTAGTTATGAAGTGAAGGTTTCTTTCTTTATGTTTGGTTGGGAGGATGTCTTTCTGAAACTTTAAAAGTGTAGTTCTGCAGGTGAAATTAATCCATTGGGAAATGGAGTCTGTGGCTATTGGTTATTTGAAATCTTGAGTTTGATGCAACTGGAGTTATAGGGCCATTTAGATACTTCATGAAACAAACTTTAAATTGTGATTATGGAGTGTAAACAACCAGTGAAAAGAAGTTAAGAATTTTTCACTAAGCTGAGATGTGAGAAAGGGATGTATTCCTCAGGAGCAAACTTGAATTCCTGAAATAATAAATCACTATGATGATATAGTGTGAAAGGTAGCAATTAAGAATTGCACTTTCATTACCATAACTGAAGAAAAACATTTAAAATAGCTTAGATTGAGTTCAGGGTAATCTGTGATTAAGTCCTGAACTATTCTTTTTCCTTGCTATTTAATAGTTCAAACATGGAAACATGAAACATATATAAAAGATCAACACACATATAACGAGAAGGTACAAGAGAAACTTATTGAGTCATGAGATACGCCAGAATCCTACAACTTTCAGCCAAGCACCAGACAAGATCAAATAACACAGAGCTTTGGAAATTCCATCATCCTTTGTATTATTTCTCTGAGAATTACAGTAGAAGACGAGCAGAATAGATATCAAAAAGATTTCTCACATCCAATGTCCAACCCCTGCTAACTAATGCGAGCGGGAATATATAGAAGTATTATACAAAATATCTCAGGCATTAAGTCATTTGAGAGGGAAAATATCTTCATTAACTCGTACAGAAATTGCAGATAGAAAGTTATTACAATTTTTAATGAGCTTTAAAGGCTCTTAACTCCTGTCAGAACAATTTGACCTTTGGGGTTCACGGAGTCGGTTGAGCGCTTTGTTATAACTGCTGAATGACGTGTCTGTGCAGCTGTGTCCTCCTGTAGCTTCTTGGCCCTATCACCTGTGACTGCTAGTGCTGCTGTGGTGGCTGAATACTTGTGCTGAGTTGGCTCAACCTCTTTCTGCATACCCGCTGATGTGTCTTTCTTCCTGTGTATGAAAATTTAAATATTTCCAAAAAGTAATAACATAATTACTGACTTTGATTTAACAGTAATTGTATCAAATTTTCCCACACATCCAGTGTAGGCAATTGATGTTTCAAAATTGACCCCATGGTCTCATCGGCCTCTGTATATTTGTAAAAATGGGGAGGCTCATCAAACAAATGTGTGATTTCATTCATAATAAAAAATAGACTTTCTACCCTGTTGAAAAGGGTTTGTCCTGTTATTGGTCTTGTTTCTTTTGATGAACTAGCTGCCTCTGAAATCTGATTTCCTGCAAAAGTGTTTACTCTCTTAGCATATTTCTCATGTGAGAGCAACTTTCCTGATGGCTCCAGCAGGCTAGGCAGACCCCTGTTTTGCAATGCCATAAATCTGTTCTGAAACTTGTTGATGTCTGCTTGCATGTCCTGGACTCTTCTTTCTAGGTTCTGAATCAGGTTTCTCAATGTCAGGACCCTCTTTATCACTGAGATGGTCTCTGTCCTATTTCCAATTCCCATTTTAATGAGCTGGGAGCTTGTTCTGTTGTTTAGCACATTTATCACTCTAGTGGAAATCTCAGGCATGCTGCCTAGAGATGCCCTTGCTCGTTGTATTTCTCTATGTGCTTTTCCAATGTGCTTTATTTGCTCATGGATGGCCTCAATATACTCCCACTGATCTGTGATTGACTAGCCAATATGGCCCCACACGACCCTTTTGAGCTCAGATGTGACTTTGCCTAGTGTGAGCTCTTTCTCTAGATCAGTTATCCTTTTCTTGAGGGCCTTTACCTCCCTCTCTCTTTCTGCCACATTCTGCTTGGACTTGTCATATTTTTCATTGATTTTTGCCAGACTGTCCTTGGCTTGATTTAGCTTAGACATCTGGGGCTCCAAGACCTGAATTTCATTCCTTAGCTTCTGCATGTCTAGGCTTTCAGCTTGCTCTGTTGTTGGTGCTGAGGTGGATGGTTCTTCCTGTTGTACCTGCTGGCTGGGAGGGGCAATGGTTTGAGGGATTTCCTCAAGATTTATTGTTTGTGGAGGAGGTTGTGAGGTTTTCCCTAGCTCCTTCTGCTGTAATGCTACCTGCAAGGTGGCCTCTGATTCCTGCAGCTTTTCTTGAGTGTGGATGAGCTCTTTTTACAATGTCATGAGCATAGCAGCTGTATCCTTCTCTTGCCTGAGCTAGGCAACCTCTTCTGTTTGGGGATGAAGAGTTGCTGGGATTTTTAACATCTTTTTTAATGCTGTCATATCAGCATCCCTCAGCTTCAGGATTTCTTGCACTGCTTTAACATCTTTGGGATCATGCCCAAGCTCTATTATAATTTCCTCCAGAGCTTTGATCCTATTGTCCTTAGCTTGAGAGGAAGCCCTTTCCAGCTCAAACTGTGCAACAATGTTATTTAGGCTATTTTGCAGCCTATAGTTTACTAGGGTCTTGTCTGCCAATGTGGCATAGACCATCTCAACCGTCTGTTTATGCAGCTCTATTTGATCCATTGGGTGGATGTCTTTTGACAGAACCTCCAGGTTGGTCCTGATATAATCTGTAGTTGATTATGGTTGCTGCACTGTTGGTGTAAAATGGCTCATGATCATCTTTCCTTCCTGTGTATCATATGCAGACATGAGCCTTTGCTGGTTTGTAGGAGCCATTTTCAATAGGTGATTGTAAATTTGCAGCTTTAATGGTTCATTTCTGCTCTTGATATCCTTAAACTGCTGCTTAATGCTTTTCTCACCTTGCCTCCTTTGTCCCGAGGAGCTCACTTCTCCTACTGCTGACTTGTCTTGCTCCTGTTGGAAGGAGCTGGGTGAGGCCTCCATGCTGGGCAGGCCTGTTCCTGAAGTTTGTCCCATTGGCATTTCTTCTTCAGAGAAGGGATTTAGTCTTTGCCTTTTCTCTGGTGATGCAGTAAGGGGAGTTTCCCTATCTCTTTTCCTGTTCACGTCCTCCCTTTGAGGGGTTTGGAGGATAGAGGAGTCTATCCTTGAATCCTGCCTTGGGGGTGCCATTTGTGCTGGCTGCTGCTGTGTGGCCATTGGGGCTTCTGTTGTTTGTTCCCCCTGTACCTGTTGGTCTTTTTGCTGCTGTACCTGTTGGGGTGGCTGCACCTGTCCCTGTTGTGCCTGTTGCTCTTCCATGTCCTTCTCCTTGCCTTTGCTCTGAGCTTGGCCTGTGGTTTGGACTGCCTCTTGATGTGCTGCAAATGATGAGGCAGCTGCTCCTGCTTGAGGCTTTGGCAAAGCGAATACCTGTGGAGGAGATTCCAAGTCAGCCATTTTCAGAAGATGCCTTCTAGCTCTTTCATTCAGTTCTTCTTGTGTCACTGGTTCCTCCAGTGTGCCCCTTCTCCATTTTCGTTGGTTGGCAAATTTTTCAATGTGGGGCAAGCTGACATGGTCATAGCTAGAGAGCTTGTATTTTAGCCTTCTGAACGATATGGAATGATTAGGGTCATAGGGCTTCCAAAGGAAGCTGGTTTTTAGGCCAAGGCATTCTAGTTTTGTGTCAGCTTCTTTCTAGCCTTCCCTTTTGTTCAAGACAAGGTGGCCCAGTTGATTTCTCACCTTCAGCTGTGCTTTTTTGCCCTTGCCTGCAAAGTGTACCATATCAGCATTGCCAAATTGCCTGAAATATTCAAGGGCAAATAGTCTCATAGGCACATACTTGGGCAATCTGTATGGGCATAACTCACACCCATATATTCTGATTACGGTGTAGTGTTGGTAATAGTACCAATCCCCTATGTTGTATGCCTTGGAAAACTGCAGGATCCTCTGCATCTCATCAGTCAGTGTTGGAGGAGGCGAGCTTAGGAATAAAGACATGGCTGGGTGGATGAAGAGGTCTATGAACTCATAGTAGGTATATGGGGAGTAGGTGCTGTTATGAAACACTGAGGTCCAGTACACCACTGACCTTGGATTGCCTTCTGCATCTGTTCTCTTAACATCAAAGGAGAACTTCTCATGTTGATAATACAGAATGAGGTGGTAGATGTATGAGGTGTATCTGAACACCTTCTCTCTTGACAGGTTCAAGAACTGCTCATGCATCTTATCTGAAATGTATGTGGCATAGTCATAACAAATAGGACTCTTGCCAGGGGAAAACATAGTCATCATTACTAGTACAGTCTCATCAATAAATTCAAGTGACTTGTACCCCAAAATGGAACTGATCATGAATGCAAGATCTACACCCAGTTGATTGAGGTAGCCATCAAAAATAGGAGGGTGCAGCACAATGTCAGAGTTTGTAATGAATAATTGGTTGAGCTTTTGGATTTGTGCATCTGTTAGTATCTTAGCTCCTTGGTTGATCAAATCCAATAGAGACAAGGGGACCAATTTCTTCTAGGTTTTGAACTGCAGCATCTCTCTAATGGCCTCAGGGGTCATGTAGAATACCACTGAGCCTGAAGGGTCAAGCACAGCTCTTTGCATGGGGTCATAGCAGACAGCACATAGATGAATCAGGTCAGGGAATTGGTTGACCTGAGGGAGCTTGAATATTGGGAGGAAGGAATCCCAAATGCCTAGTATGTCTGTCCCATCCTTATGTCTAGCTTTATGCTCATTCAGCAGGTGAAGGTGGAACTTGCATTTTGATGAGGAGTCCTCTGAGATTTGGTAGTCTAGGTCTGCCAAATCCTACCACTCCAGCTCTCTCTGAGGGGCATTTAAGGGAGCAACATTGAGGGCAACTGGTGCAACTGGAGTCTCCATGGTCGCTTGGATTCTGATTGGTAAATAAACTGTTGTTTCTTAGGCCGGAAGAGCACTGCCTGAGTGAAGAGGAAAATTGAAAAATGCAGAGTAACAGGGCAAGTCCACAGAAATTGAAATACTGTTTTGGTTCCTTGAGGAAGTAAGTTCTAGTCTTTAGCAGACCTTTCTCAACAATTGAGTGTAGGTTCCAGGTTTTAGTTCACGACTGCGTGAACGAAAAATGTGGGTTTTCAGTGAAAATTCAATCTAAAACGGCTCGGCTAGTGAAATTCGACCGTTAATTTTTCAAGAGGGAGCTGGGTGTAGGTAGTTTTCTGGTGAATTTAAGCGTTTTCTGTGCTCAAAGTGATTTTTTGTATTCGCAGAGAAAAACCAGGTTTCAAAGAAGTTTGCACGGACAAATACCTGGTAAATCGATGGCCTGGGTCGGAATAGCAGGTGGGTATGCGCGCTGAAGATCTCCTGTTTGTTTCGAGCAGGTTGGTGAAGTTTTCGTCGTGAAACGCATGCAGAGAGCGCGGCAATGTTTTTTGCAAAAAGTGCAAAAAACGTGCAAAATTTGACAAAATATGGCTTTTTCGGGTCATTGGCGCCTTTTTTAAATGACATCAGCATGATGTCACCAGGTGGGTCCATGTTGGTTGACGTCAGCATGACATCATCAGGTGACGTGGCGGCCTATGACCGGTCCACGGGGGCGGTGAGATGGCAGACAGGTGTACCAGTGGTGGGCGGGGCGCGCGGTCGTGGCGCTGACGCAGGCGGTGAGGGGGCGCTGACGTTGGCAGACAGGTGGCGCGATATCGGACCACCTCCTATATGGCGAGGAATCTGTCAGAGGGGCCTCCGATGGAATTTGGAGGTGACGCGTGGACCCCGCATGACATCAACGTCTGACAGATATCGGACGATATCTATCAGACGTCGGGGCCGCTCCGAAATTCACGTCGACCGTTGGATTAAAAGAGCTCGATCGGACAGTTATCGGGCCAGGGATCTACACGGAGGATACGGTCATTGGGCGGGGATTTAAATAATAATTTTCGTTGGAACTTGCGCCCAGCAGCGCCCTTCGAAAAATTAAAGAATTTGATGGTTTTGCAATGTATTACTTTGTTAAATCATATATAACCGTAAACTTTGGGAAAAGGGCGGAAACTATGGTTTATGAATGATTTATTTGCAAAATCGCTCAGAGTATCAAAAACTTAGGATTAAAGGGTTTTTGATGAAATTTTCATGTAAAAAGTGGAAATGGGTCCCGACCTTAGAATAAGGCGGGGAAAGTGGGTTTTTCATGCATTTTTGCTTTTGAGCGGGTATAAGGGTAAAAAAGGGGTTTTTCTAAGGTTTGTAGGGCAAAATGAAGGGTTGAGAAGGTAGAATGAGTTCTGATGGAGACAAAGAGGTAAGGCTTGGGTTCTTGAGCTTAACCAGGTGTTAATCCAATTCCCTAATAGTGAATCATATGGCTATAATGCCAAGGAGGGGGTATTTATACAATGCTTAGGATTTATACACCATGGTGTTATAATAGTAGGGAAAGGGAAACATAGGGGGCTAGATAATAAAGGTTAGAGGTTAATATGGAGGGAGAAGGTGAATGAAGAGTGATATTACTAAGTTTTCTTGAAAACAACTTAGTTTAAAGAGTAGATCAAAATGAAAAGAACTTTTCACAATAAATGTGGCTTTTAAAGGCCATAAGGACCAACATAAAACCTTGAATCTCTCTTATAAATGCACCTTGTGAAGGGAGGTTAGTAATGAGTGATGAATCAGGAAAAAAGGGAAGTTATACATGCTTCATTATGTTGTTTTCCTTGTATTTGACTGGTCAGAGTTTCAGCTTGGAAGGAACACCACTTCCGCAACCCCATCTACCTACCCAACTATTTTGCCTAGCATTTTTTGTTTCTTCTTGGAGGGTGCACTTGGACTTGTAGACCCTTTATGTGCCTTTTCTTTTCCATTGGCTTTTTCCTTTGATTTCCTATCTAGCACTACCCTTATTTTTTCCAAGGCCCCAGATTAA
>APFE031115164.1:0-11558 GCA_000404065.3 Pinus taeda | reverse complement strand
ATCCCTATAAATGCTCAATATACACCTCCTCCTCAATAAATCCATTCAGGAATATTGTCTTCACATCCATCTAGTGGATCTTCCACCCCATCTGCATTAATAGTGCTAGAACTGACTTGATTGACAAGTACCTTGCTACTCGAGCAAATTTCTCCTCTTAGTTAATTCCCTCCACCTAAGAGAACCCATTGGCCATAAATCTGGCCTTTTGTTTCTCTATTCTCTCATATGTTGCATTCTTTACCTTGTAAATCCATCTCAAACCAATAGTTGGTTTGTTTGTTCATAAATGGACCACTTCCCAAACATTGTTTCTGACAATGGAATCATATTCCTCTACCATAGCATCAACCCATATTGGTTACTCTACATCTTCCTCGAATGATGATACCTCTGTCTCTATAATCTCATGCATCAAAGCCATGTAGCCAATGTATCGATCCAGTGACCTTCTTTGCTTGCATTGTGATGTTTGTGCTTCCACATTCTCTTTAGTATCCTACGATAATATGTCAGCTTCCCTATTCCACTTCCTTCCTTCTTTGGATGTCTTTTCTTGGGTGGATGTCTCGGCTCTCTACTCCTTTGGTTGTGGCTACTCCAAAACTTCGTGATGTTCTTCCTTTGGAGCCAAAAGCTCATGATCAAGTTACAACTAAAGCTTTGTCTCAAGTGTTCACCTCATTGCCTTCTTTCACCTTATTCTTTCTTTCACCAGAATAAAAAAATAAAATAAAATAAAATAGTGTTATATTAGATATAACATGTTGTTTACACATATCATAGGTCACATGTCCATCCACATTCAGTTGGAATGTTCTATTGCAAAAAGAAATTACATCAAAATACCTCTACAGTTTAACAAAGTATCCCAATACTTATATCTTAATAAAACAGAAACCCTGAAAAGGTAGTTATAATCATTGTTGCACATATTCCTATTATGAAAAAACATATTGTAACTCAACATTCCATGATTTGTAGTAACAGGGACTAATGCTTGGTGAATGGAAAATTTTCCACTATGTTGATATATGGAATTTGTATAGAATTTGTACTCTAACATATCAAAAGGTAGAAAAGGACCATCCTTATATAAGCTATTGGAAATCGAATTGAATTCCCTGCATGTATATGTAATTTTCATATTAGTGAAGTGTTCCATGATTTTTTGAATTCTACTCAACCATTTGAAAAGGAGTAACAGGAAGAAAGTATATATATTAGAAACCCACTCCACAACTTCTTGTAAATGTTCGAAAGCTTCCAATTATACCAACCCAAACTTGCATGCATAAAATATAATTGGCCAAAGTGCTAGAACACCATCTCGTATATTTTTCCCATTACTCCCATCCCAGCATATGTGGTACATAATGGTCGCCAAAATGATGATGTAACCATGATCGCAAATCCCATCCTTATTTGCACCATCGAAATAACCATACAAAAAGGGTGTGAAAGTTAGTGGAGGACAAATGAGTCTCAGAGTAGGTGCACATCTACCAAAATTTTCTTCCCTATAATATGCCATGATGCAAACACACCTCTTCCAGATATTAGACAAATTGTTCTCAAAGATGAGTGAATTTTTACTTTTCAAATTCCCCACATAATGTATATAGGAAGTGGTTTGAATGTTTTATATTCAATTATACAACCCTGAATATAATTAACCATAGAAGAGAAGTTGCAATCCGCCTGTAAATGCAACATATTAAATACACCATTCCAAATTAATTTGTCAAAGGAGCATCAAAGAAATAAATGAGTTGGGTCTTCCATCTACCCCATACAATTTAAATAACAACTAATCCCACTGTGTAATTTACAGAAAAAATTGTCTTATGTTAAGATTATATTTTTCCAAATGAGGCAAGCCAAGACTTGCAACTTTGTTGGAATATTCCACTTCCATATTTTCATAAACAATTTTATGGAGGAATAAAGAATAGGGGGGTAGGGGGAATGTAAAAATATGCCTCTCTTCCCTTTATTTTGACCGATCACCAAATTGTCATTCCATACATATTTATCCTCCTTTTAAGTGATAAACATGCTCACATGTTCAAGGTATAAAACGTGGATATTCCATCTATCTGCAAGGTCCCCATACAATCCAATTGTTATTCGGAGCTACCATCTGACAGTGTAGGTTTTAGTCTATTAATAATGATTTTAGAAATCATTTTGTATAAGATGTTGCAAAGAGAGATAGGCATGTAATCAACAAAAGTTGATGCATGTGAAACCTTAAGAATCAATATAATGAAATTGGAATTAATATCTCCAAGGATATAACCAATCTTTCAAGATTATTATGTAGTCGCCAATATATTAGTGCACAAAATATCTTGGAAGTGTAAAAATAATTCAATGGGCTAGCCATCAGGCTGAGGGCTTTTATCGCGAGAAAAGAATTCCATCATAGCCCGCAATTCTTCCATTATAATGGGATGAAATAACATATTATTTATGTTAGCATCGAAAATAGTCGGATATGAATCAATGACCCCCATTAGTTGTACAATATCCACCTCTGTTCTAACTCGATATTAATTGAAAAAATATCTCAATGCCTCATCCTCGATGTCAGGAAGAGTAGATAAGAAATTACCATAAATATCTTGAATTTCCTAGATAGAGTTCTCCCTGCGGCGCTTCGTTGCATAATTATCAAACAATTTTGTATTATTGTCTCCTCTCAATACCTAGAGAGCATGAAATTTTAGTTTACACTCCTCATCCTATAATTGAAAATTTGCATTCTTCCTCTTTTCTAAATCCAAAAATCATAATTGATGCACCACCGAGAAATAAGCCAAAGTACCAAGTTTTTTATCAATAGCCAAAATTTCATCAATATGCTTCCTATTTTTAGTTCGAATCTAGTTACTGATACAATTTGTAAGAGCCCTCAACTTAATCCAAATAATTCCTAATAATATGTGATCAAGGTGCTCAATCCTAATGCCCGAAAAGTACGCACTAATGAACCAAATTCAAGAAATTTTAAGCAATGGTGATTAAATTTGAATGGGATACCACTGCAATCCTCATCTACCTGCCACTCGAGTATGATATGAAAACTGTCTAAAATTTGGGATGGAATAACCCAAGATTTCATGGACCCTAATAACTTCACCAAATTTTCAAGAAGCAAGAAACGGTCAAGTACCTCAGCGATGCTTATGAACCCAGCCCATCCATTTCTCTAGGTCAGAATAAAGGGAGTTGAAAAATTATCCACCAAGTGGTTCCTACCAAAAATGTCGCTGAAGTACCCTGCCAATGGGTCCAGTCTACAATGATCCCCCGTAGGCCTCATTATCTTGAATGGTGAGGCTCAAATCCCCCGCCAAAATAAGGGATCCCATCTTTAATAAGTTGCAGGATTCTAATTTATCCAAGAAGTATATTCTAGAAGAATACGGTGCATATGTATTAAGAATATTAAATCTATCCTTCGAGCCCCTAATGAAACTAAATAGGAGTATACCTACAAAGGATTTATGTGCAATAAAATTCACGAACTTAGGATACCAAAAAGCCATAAGACCACCAAATAAACCCAAAGAATCCACTTCACATACTTGCCACCCAAGAAAGATGTAGAGGACAACGAGCCAAATTTTGTCTCCAATCATCATCATCTCTTGTAAAAGGATAATAGAGGGGTGATTAACCCCAATCAATTGTTGGAGTAGGAGGATTTTCCGGGCACTCCCCAAGCCCATAGTGTTTTAAGACATGATTATCATGGTAAGCCTTCATAATTAGGAAAATAATCTCTAAGACCCTGAATAGGAGAGAAATAACTAACAAAAGATGATTTATTAAAATATGTGGAACAAGATCAAGTGTTGTAAAATCATTGTGAAGATCAGTATCAGCCCCATTTGAATGATTCAAAGGTTTCGAACACCATTCCCTCATAATGGTCACATTACAATGACAATTGGGACTAATAGAAATCATAGGAGAGGAGGATGAATGAATCAACAAGTTCTCTAGGTGGATTTAAGGGTGAAGGCAGAGAAACTCAATATTACTCCCAACTAAATTAGTAGGAGAAAGGTCTCTAGAAAAAGTCCCAAATTTAATGTGACGAGGGTCAAGACTAACAATGAATGAGTGATCAATAGTGAAGGTCGTCCCATTCACATCAAACGATAGAGTGTGGGTGGATTCCAAATTTTCTTAAAAGAGATAAATTTCAAGTACATATAACAATGAAGAATGTTCAATACAATCCGAATGTGGTCGTTGAATATCTGGAGAAACAATATTTAAAGGAAGAAATGTAGAGTTATCAAGAGAAACGACACCTGATATTAAATAATTATGAATATGTTACTCAAGACATGTCATAGGTGGTGTGGTTTTAAACTTACAAGAGAGTGTTGGCCAATATCCTAATTCATTGGAGACTATACATATGTTAATAGACAACCCCATCATAAACAATCTCTAATATTCCATGTTTCCAATTTCCAAATCTATAAGGGCACTCGGCAATAAGATGTCCAACATTATCACAAATGAGGAGTCGAAAAGGAATTTTCCAATCATCAATTCACTCCCTATTAGAGAATCCAACCCAATTAAGCTCCACCTTTTCATGAAGGCCAGTAGCGAATTCCACCTACACCAAAGGCCATGTGATACATTTATCTCCTTTTAGTAGTCTCGTTCTCCAGGAAAGAAACTTTACCGATGGAATTGTCAATCATCATCAGTGATTCATGTGAACAAGTTAAGAGGGTTAAACCAGGGAATTTAGCCAATTCCAATTTATTTCATGGAAATTATAGGTATGGATCAAAGGCCACATGTAAGGGATGTAAATAGAGGAAACCACAACCATTTTCCCAATATGCTGCCAAAATATTCACAACATCGTCATCATTAATAAAGTGGAAGGAGAACCACTAATTATATAAAATGTTGAAAAGAGGAGAGCTTTAACCATACTTCCTCTGGTTTAACCAGAGCTTCCTCAATGCCTGGTCTCTTTTAATTTACATGCCCAACATATAGTTTGCAGCACCAAGATATTTCATGTCGAATTTGGAGGACAATTGGGTCTTCGAATCATGGATAATTTCTTTGTCATTTCCAACCAACAACATATCATCCACATACAAGACCAAATAAATAACACAGTCATCAATTAATTTAAAATACACATAGTGATCTGCTTTGCTTCTGGTGAAGCCAAGTCCTCGTATAAATGTATCAAATTTCTGGTACCACATCCTTGGTGATTGTTTTAACCCATACAAAGACTTCTTTAACTTGCATACCATTTCTTTCTTACCGTTCATCGCAAAACCTTCAGGTTGCTTCATATAGATCTCCTCTTCCAGATCCCCATGACGAAATGTTGTCTTCACATCCATCTATTCTACCTTAAAATCAAAAGTAGCAGCAACAAATAAAATTAATATAATAGAAGCTACCTTGGCAAGAAGAGAAAAAATATCACCAAAATCAATTCCGGCACCTGGGAGTAACCTTTTAATACCAACCAAGATTTGTATTTCTCCACCTCTCCTTCTGCATTTGTCTTCTTCTTGAACACCCATTTGCTGCCAATGGGTTTCCTTCCATCCGGCAACTCCACCAGATCCCAAGCCTCATTCTTTTGCAAAGATGTCATTTCATCAACCATGGCCTCTTTCCAGAGTTTGCCATCCTCTGAATCTACTACTTCCTTAACAGTTCTGGGATCATCATCAGTAACAGATAAAGAAAAATTTGAACAGAAAGCAGACAGACTATATCTTTCCAGTTGTCTTCTTTCACGAACTGATCTTCTCACACCCGGAGTTTGTGGCTCTTCATCTTCTGATTCCTCCTCTATTGTAAAGTCTGATTCTTCCTCCTTAAGCTCAAATTTTATCTTCTCAAGCTCCTTTGGTTGGACTTCATGTTTAATAACATATTTTACCTCTCTGAACACCACATCTCGGCTGTACAGCCTTCCTTGTTACTAGGTTCCAAAGCTTATAACCCTTTAAACCATCCTTATACCTAATAAAGATGCACTTTTCAGATTTACAATCCAACTTGGTTCGTTTCTCCATTGGACCATGTACATATGCATCACATCCAAATACCCTCAGATGTGAAACAGAAGGTTTCTTACCAGTCCATACCTTTTGTGGAGTCTTATCCTCCAGCGTTGATGAAGGTGATCTGTTGACCAGGTAATAAGTTGTCTCCACCGCCTCTACCCAGAATTCCCATCCTAACCCAGTACCACTGAGCATGCTTCTTGCCCTTTCCATCAATGTCTTGTTCATTCTTTATGTAACTCCATTTTTCTCAGTGTCTATGGAGTAGTCTTCTGCCGTGCTATACCACACTTCTTATAGAATTCTTCAAATTCCTTACTACAAAACTGTCCATCGTTATCTGTCCTCAACACCTTTATCTTCTTCTCTGGCTAATTTTACACCACAGCCTTAAATTATTTAAACCTGTCAAAGACTTCAGAATTCTTCTTAAGGATATATATCCATGTATTCCTTGAGAAGTCATCTATAAATGATACCCAGTACATAGACTTACCCAGTGACGGAACCTTTACAGGTCCAAACACATCACTGTGCACAAGTTCTAATATTTGTTTCACCCTCTTACCACCAGAGGGGAATCTCTCCCGATTCTGCTTCCCATATACACAATTTTCACAGAAATCAAAATCCAAAGAGATATTACTCATACCTTCTACCATACCTTTACCATGAAGTGGTCGAAGGTCCTTCTCTCTAATATTTCCAGCCTCTGATGCCAGATCATGGTCTTCTCTCCAGAGACCACTAGATTATCTACTCCACTTTCAGGAACCACAGAGTTGTTGCACCCATCAACAACAGTGCTACATTGCAGCTTGTACAGAGTTCCAATCCGAACTCCCCGCATGAATGCCAGTGCTCCCCTAACCATCTTGCAGGTATCCTTTTGGAACACTGTTTTTAAACCTATATCATCTAGATTTCTTACAAAAATCAGATGTCTGGCCAATGCAGGAATATGCAGAGCACCCTGAAGTGTTCTAGCCCTTCCACCTTGCAACTTCATCTTTACTTTTCTATGACCAACGATTCTAGCCTTCCTATCATCCCCTAAGAACACATCACCACCATCGTATTTCTCATACTTGCAGAACCACTCTCTATGGGGAGTGAAGTGAAAGGATGCACCTGAGTCAATCAACCATGCCTCATGATCTACATGTGTACTAAAGAAGCCAAGTATAAATCCCCACCTTCATCTGAGTTGGTTTTTGCCTCTGCAGAAGGAGCATCATCAGATGCCTTTCCTTTATCACGAGCTTTAAATTTACAGTTCCTTTTCTAGTGCCCTTCCTTTCCACATTTCTAGCACACCACCTTTACAGGTTTTCCTGGAGATTTAGATCTCCCGATAGATTTAGATCTCCAACTTGATGACTTGTTTTTGCTTTTGTTCTGGGACCATCCTCGTACAGACAAGGCATCACCATTCTGGCTCTGCATATTTTTCCGTCTCATCTCCTCCGTCAACAAGGATGAGACTATTTCATCAAGCTACAAGGCAATTGTATTGATACCTATTGAAATAACCAGACTATCCCACGAATCTGGTAGAGAACACACCAAACTAATGCACTTATCTTCATTTGAAATTTTAATATCAATAGATAATAACTGACTTACCACAATATTAAATGCATTCAAATGCTCTGTCACTAAGTCTCCATATTTCATCGTCAAGTTATAGAGCTTTTTCCACAGGAACAATTTATTCACCACAAACTTAGATTGGTACAAAGTCCCTAACTTGTCCCACAAAGACTTCACCGTAGCTTCCCCTGATACATTTAGCAATAATGAATACGAGACACACAATTGTATTGTGCCCTTTGCCTTTTGATCCAACTTCTTCCATTCTTCATCGGACATTCCCATTGGTTTAGTACTCGGATCTATCGTGATCCACTGATCTTTATCCACCAACAGATCCTCGATCTTGAGTTTCCACAACTCAAAACTCTGACCATTAAATTTCGCGATCTCTATCTTTCCACTACTCGCCATCTTCTTTCATCACCAGAATCGATCTCATAGATCTCCCACTAAACAAGGCTTACCACAGGCCCAAGTGAAACCCCTAAGCAAAAAAGGCGTCCCCTTGAAGCCAAAACATCGCTGATACCAAACATAGGTTTTAACCCCATATAGAAGTTACCTGCATATGAATTCTAAAAACACATAAAATAAGCAATGCGAGAGCATAACACATAAAACACATATACACAGAGATTTTCACTTGGATCCCAAAACCAGGAGTACCACCTTGATTTTTCATTATGTTCCTTTCAATGTTGCAATACATATTTATACATGCCGAAACATCCAATACCATAGACTGAAAACCATCGCGTCGAAAACCATGGATCGAAAACCATCGCGGCGAAAACCATGTGTGAAAGTCATGCACAAACCCATAGGTAGGAAGGCCCAACCTAATATAGAGTCCAAAAAACAAAATTTTTTGGAGCGCTGCTCCAGACCCCATAGAGGGGGGTTACCTGCACCATTCAAACCCCCTGTCACCCCCCCTCCCCGCTATGAAATAGGCGCAACAAAGGAGGGGCTTCACGCCCCCTCTAACCCCCCGGTTAACTACGTGGGCTAGTCATGGAAAGAATATAACACAACCCAACATTAAAAACAAGGTACCAATGTTTTTAACCTAGAATGACATCTAAGATCCATCCATTAGTAGATAATACCACTTACCCACCAAATCGCATTCCTGTAATCCTACCTTCTAGTCCCAAAAAACATCGAAACCAAAAATAATTTTATGATAATCCATATCAACCATAACTACCTTCTTTTTCTACAAATGATGGAAAAACATTTTCTGTGGATTACCACATTTGGATTTAATACCTGAAGGAGATATCGAAACCTTCAAATCCACATGTATAGTTGCAAGTATACGAGATGTTCCATAGAGCTAGACTCTCGACTTGGGGCAACCATGACTCTCTGCCTCAATACTCGCATGTACCAACACATCGAGTAATGAGACGTCACTCCCTAAGTTTCCTTCAATACCAACTCACATTGTACTCATAAATGTAAATGAAAATTGTACAACCAACACTGTAAACACTATGCATTCTCACCTATATGTGCACCAAAGTAGAGAGCATTACCAAAACATACGTTATGTAGTAGTGTTTAGAAAAAACTGAATATAATATGTAAACAAGGTAAATAATGTCACTTGTCAATTATAGACCCCACTCGATGTATGTCATCACCAAATCAATTCACTAGGAAACCCCTTCAAATACATTAGCCTCACCAATCACTGTTCTCCAATGTCCTTCAGAAAAATCTCATCAAGCACACAATTGGCTAAGACCTTGAATGACAACACAAACAATTAATGTATTGTCCCTCATATAATAAATGGCCATCTTGGAAAATAAATGTCCCCATAGACCAATTAATGACCCCTAGAGACTCCTTCATGATTGAATTAAAAATTAAAATATTTTACCAACTCCATCAACCAAAATGAATGCATTTACGTAGTAGTAAAGATCCTCATAAATCACTAGAAAAAACAATTTGAAACAAAAGAGGAGCAGGAATATTCATAAGAGAAAAGGTTCAGAAGAAATACCACATAAAACAACCAGCTAGTATGTCTCATATAGACCACAGAGAATATTAGTAGGTAGCAGCTAAGATCCTCAAAAATCCCTCAATCGACCAATCTAAAACCAAGGAAGGAGGAGGAAGATCCATAGGAGAAAAGTTTCAAAATAAATACCAAATAAACAACCAGCTAGTGCATATCATATAGACCACGGAGTAAACCAATAACTACAATGGAAAACAAATTTTTATTAGTGTACCTTGAAACAAAGAAAAACTAGTACATATCCCCGATATCATCCAGAATCAGGATAAAAACCAAATCTATCTCATGTAATTATGCTTTGATGTATTTCACCCAATAGCAGCAGCAATTGCACCAGCAAAGGCTACGTTTCATCCATCTACCTCCACACTTGTAACCAAAATTACCACCCTTGTGAATTTTGTGACTAATTCTTCCATAATCTAATCTTTTATCCTCAGGTTCTTCTTCTTGCAAAAGCTATCGTAGAGATTTTGAGGTAGGCATATTGTCTTCCAAGGGATATTTGGTACTTTTCCTCCACCATCCTTCACATGAATCTAAATCCATGTTATTGATGACAGTCACGATTTCCCGCACAACAATGTATTCATAACAACAACCACTAGATAGAAGTAGTGTTCAAAATAAATGTAACAGTAAAATAGCACATATTAAAACATAATCAATGGAGACCCTGAAACGTAGTCCAACTATATTACTACCTATCCACATTAAGGGAAAGTGCCTCCATCTCACCTCTCACCAAGCACACCTTTTTTTCAGCCTCCATCACCCTAAATCCCCTTAGTTTTTGTCTACATCCATCGCTTCCTTCCTAAAGAACCCATCAACAACATAAAGAAGGACCACTAATCCTTTACCTTTACCTTCTTTACTAACTCCTCGTATAAAAGACATTAAGACAAAATTAAATTTTAATACAAAGGACTTATTTTGTCACAAAAAAATGTCTTAAAAGCCCCCTCCATGTAGTAGTGTCGAATGTAATGACAGACAATTTGTCTCTAAGGGAGAAAACATGAATTGGTGTCTGAAAAATCATGCGAGGAAAAGTTGCCGCTTTCTCGAGAGTTGGCTACTGCGACAAAACGAAGAGTGTAAACAATCATTGTCTTTATATAAGATAATGTGAATGGAAAGTGAAATACCATTGTTGGTATAGGCATGAGATAGTAGTAGCCTACAAGTTGGGAGACTTAGGGTGCATAGTCATAGTCAATTTTGCAATTGTTAGATAATATTTTCTTAAATTGATATCATTTTGCCTTAATTGTTAACTGTCTTAAATGGGTTTCGTCTTAATTTGCATTGTCTTAAGTGACCATTGTCTTAAATATAAAATTTTGTCTTAAAATACTTTTGTCTCAAAATATTTTTGTCTTAAGTTTTATATTTAAAACAGCTCAATTGATATTAAGTTTTAATATAAAATAACTAAAATAAAAATAACTTCTAAAAAATGTGTTAAAAGTGTAAATAACGAATAAAGCAGTTTGGATTTTCACATAATAAATACAATTATTTTTTAATAATTATAAACAGAAGCATCGGGTTTCCCGATTTTCTTTAGTATTTAGAAAAATGCATTAAGAACACCAACAATTCCAGTAGTGAATTTTGAATAATTAACACCTAGAACCGTGCAAAATATTTTGAGAGAATTTACCTCTATTAAACACTCGACATCGCTACTGAAGATTTATAATTTCAAAAAATAATGACACCTGCAACAAATCAAGCCATTCACATGAGAATTCGATACTAATTCTGACCATATAAATAAAGGGTTCAGATATTTTGCCACTTCTAAACCGCTTTACATTGTAGGTGAATAATCAATT
>APFE031115158.1:0-19546 GCA_000404065.3 Pinus taeda | reverse complement strand
GATAGCTGAAGCAAAGACCAAGATCACAAGCCTTGTTTCCACACAAACGTTGGCTACACACTAACAACATGTTTTATAAAGCTTATCTATAAGCCTAAGGGAGCGTTAGTGACCCCACTAACTCTACTTGTTGCTTTGAGGACAACATTAGTGAAACATAATGAGGATCTAGAGGTCAAAGGAGAAAATTGACTCATAAATATATCTATATTCCCTCCAAAATCTACTCCAAAAAGCAAGGAAACATCTAAATTTTGACCTATTTGTGGGATTTCTAATCTTAATGAAGGAGGCGAATGGGAAAGAGCTCAAAAGCATGGAAAGATCATTTCTCTTACCTAAAGAAACTCATGGAGTAACTTGGCAACCGTAACTCGAATGCTACATAAGAAAAGCTAGGGCTACTGCGATAGGGGTCACATCATTTGAAAGGATAGCTTACATGATTATCGAGCATAATCTCAAATCTAAGCATAAGAAGTTGATAAGAAGGGAGAGAGAGAGATGATTTGGAGGGGTAAGGGAAGGTTGATGCAACATATGGCTATAATCACTCTTCCAACATTAATATAGAACTACAATTGTACTATCTACTCTGTGGTGTTGGTACTATCATTCATTTAGTTGTTTTTCCAATACCTTTTAGCATGAGTACCTTAGTTGTGTGTAACTAGATGTATTTTATATATTCATTTATAATTATCAATGTTTTATGTTATGATTATGCTTGTCTCTTCCATGTGTAGGACTTGATCTAGAGTCGGCTCAGGGGACTTCCACCTAGATACATTGTGCTCTCCAGCAAATCTACATAGAGGCTTGAGGTAATGAATTTGTTTTGCTTTGATAGTTATTTATTGATTATGGACATGCATGTAGCTTTTTCATAGCTGTAGATAATCTTACAATTTTCCAAGGGTTCTGGGAAGACCCTTGAGGGTATCTTCATTCTCCATACACCATGTACTTTATCCTATCGCATAGTCTACAACATCCAATAGATGATAACCATAAGTCAAAGGCAACTCCCTAGGCATGAAATTAAAACTATTGACAATGTCCGGACCAAAGTGAGGGAAGATGCTGTCAAAAAAACCCAGCAGTGACTTGGCAGCCAAACCGAACTTCTCTATTGGAAAAGTTTCTTACAAGGAATATTAGCAAAGTTTCTTACCACGAATGCTTGGGGAGATTATTAATATGGAATGAAATTTAATAATGGGGATATCTTTGACAGCTTGAAATTACAAATATCACATAGATAACAACCTACAAAGGTCACATAACTAAGAACCACAATACTAATCTTAATTGTGTTAAGGAATGTAAGAATACATGTTGCAGAAAAGGAGTATGATTATTCATCAGAGTAATAGCATTTGTAGCAGTATTAAGAAGGTCTAAACTTCTAACAATAGCATTATTAGCCATCCTCATGCTCATTTTCAATTCATTATATGTATGATAATTAAAATTGTACTAGGTTTCTTTCAAGAAGGATGGAAAGCTAAAGGCTTACATCTCACACCTCAATTCACCTTGGGTGACTGTCCATCCTACACTTAAATTCAAAAACTAGAATCACACGCTGACCTCTGAGCATTTCAATAATTCAATCAAGGGCTTCATACATAGAGTAATAAATACACAAACATATGTTTGTGTCTATTTATTTTTGCGCATATGCATAGAATATAGAGTGAAGTTGCATGGAAATAAAGAAAAATATTATAATGTCGGCCAAACCAATACCTCCTTCGTTGACCTTTGTAGACTAATGAGGCATGGTCAAATCCAACTCCATCTTCCCTCCTCAATGCCTAATAGTTACCATTTAATTTAAAAATAAAAAAAAATATTATTTACCAACTCTTTTTTCAAGTTAATAAGTGATTACACACATGTTCTAGTTGATTTTGACATGACATTGATGTTTTTCTAAATAAAATGGGTGGGTGCAACTTCTCTTGTACAAATCTTCTATGATTTTGGAAAAGAAAATATGTATTGTAAATATGATTTGAACAAAAATTTAGAAAATGTTATGATGAAGAGAAATCTTCTTCTACTTCAGTGGAAAAATGGTTTGCACCTCCAGATATTTGATTCATCTTATAAAGACTGAATGATGACAAAAAAGAATGAATTGGTTTTTGTGTCTAGCATGGTAATCCCACTGCCAGTAGCTTCGCTTTCACTCAATTTCAGAGAATATCAAAGAATACATATTAAATCTCTGCTTTCCTTTTGAAATATTGTTAAAGGGTTAGATTTTGAAACCCTCAGAAGTACCAACAAGAATTAAGAATTAGTGTTCATAAGGAAAGAGAATTTCTTATTACCTTCTCCTTTAATCCTTTTCAATCTATTTGACAGAAGCATGGTTATTTGAGATATGTACTGTAGATACATCATATTAGTATGGCATGCTATGGTGTGTTGAGGGAATGGTATGTTCTACCCGAGAAGAAGAAGTTTGCAATAACTATTCAAATAAATAGGTATAATATAAATTCTATGCGCATTGAAATGAAGAACTGGGATGTGGCCTAGATAATGTACTCATATATATATATGTGTGTATGTGTGTGTGTGTGTGTGTGTGTGTGTGTGTAATTCTCTCAATTTTGCATAGAATTGGTCATCCACATGTTTTCTACTTGTACATCTCCATTGAGCTGGTGAACACCCATCGACAAGATCCTTATGCTAACCATTAGACAAAAACCATTTAACCTTTGTGATGTAAAAAATAATATAATACATGAAGATCTTGAAATATAATTATGTTTATACTATGCTTAATCATGGTTTTGTCCCCTTATTAATATTCAATTTTTCTTATGACTTTCAAATATGCAACTTGGGAAGGGATTGGCATAGAAGTTTGCCTCTAGTCTTGGCAAATCACCATCTTTTCATGGATAAGGAGCTACAACTCTGTTGAAATGTGTGGCCTTCACTTTGGATGCAAATTTATTCCAACAAATTTATCCTTCATCCATTTCCTTCACTAATGACAGAAGAAATCACAATCATTACAAGCACCCTTTATTTTTATATTGTTGTATAGCATGAAAAATTCCTTCTACCATTGGTTGTTCTAATCAAAGATATTGAGGATAGTCTTAATAAAATAAAATGAACCAATCATTTCTTTTAGGATGGTAAGTAAAAATTGGTAAAACTCTTACCTGTTAAGACTTATAGTTTTCCTAAAACCTTCAAACCATCTATCCTATTGAATAGATGTTGGCTTATAGGGGCCTAGCCTAGGTTTATAGATGATTTAGCGAAACAAATCCCAGTACTACTGGCCCTTTCGGCAACAGTCCATGGAGCGTGGACTAAGGTCTCACCTAAAGCAGTATGGGAAGGTGCTAGAACCAGGTTTCCCCACCCTGGGGATGTCTTGATGTTGTTCAAGGGCTCTGTGGTTCGACCCTACGCACCCGTCAATATGTGCACTAACCCGTACCTCGTAGCCTGAGATGTTTCCTTTGTGCAACCCTACTCGAGGGCCGAACAGTGTTATTACCCAAGTCCTTGCTAGTAACACATTATTAGTTAATTAAATTAGCTTATTTGTATGTGTTTAGTTACACTCAACAGTATTCACCATTCATACAAGTGCACACAATAAATAAAACAATATAATTTCAAATGATATCAAACATATAATAACTCAAAATAGATACACAACATTGGGAATCAAACTTCTCTTTATTACCTTCTTCTTTGGTTACACACTCAACTCTACCCTGCACACTCAGCTGTAGGGGTCTGTGCACTTAGCTGCAAACTCTACTAGGCCTATGCACACTTAGTTGCAAAGCCTCTTCCTACTTTATGACCCAAGACACACTTCACACTTTTCCTTACATTTTAAGACCTTTTTCTGCCCATCTTCTCTATGATTATATTCGATCCATTCTAAACTTAGAGCCTCACTCTATCTATACAATCCCATGGTCCATGGACCATGACTAGGGTGACACTACATTCAAAACTTACGGTAGATAGCCCTATGAATCTAACATACAATTCGCGCTTTGTGCCCCAATTCACGGAGTCTTTACAACAATATTACTCAAAACTTGGGCTTTGAGCCCCAAAACATGTTGTGGGGGGATTACATGCCCAATAGGCCCCCAACACAAACATCATGACTCATTCTCAAGTCACTATGTTGGCACAGCGATCTTGGCACGGAGCCCCTCCACCTAGTCTCGAATGGTCTTAATGTATGCAGTGCACTGAGCTAATGCTTGCTGAACCTACTGCATTATCACTTCCAAGACCTCTGTTTCTGACGTGCTGCCCTGCATCTATGCATGCATCCCCTAAATCTACACGATTTTTCCTTCAATATCTATCTTGATTGTGAAGGCTTTGTTAATCCATGCCTGGACGACCACTTTGAGAATTGCTTCCTTGTGGCACACCGCGTCCACCTGCTCCTTTAATTCCTTAGATTTTTGCATCCTTGCAAGCCTCTGAGTAAGGACTACTATCTATGTAGTCCATCTAATTTTGTCATACTACTAGTGGAGTTCGCGTGCCTCTGTCTCCAGCCGCTGGATATTGGGATCCTCCTGCAATGTCGTGAGGACCTCAAGCACCTATTCCAACATGTTGGTACAGTCACGCATTGCACCTCCAATCTCTTCCAACCCTGTTGTAATAGTGTTGACATGTTTTTTTTTTTATCTCTGGGGGAGTGGAAGGCTACACCTTCAACTGCAACTCGGCGATCTGGAGATTCACCTCTAGTTGCACTCTTGTTGTCTCTACTTGTGCATTGCGG
This sequence comes from Pinus taeda, assembly GCA_000404065.3. Lineage (NCBI taxonomy): Eukaryota > Viridiplantae > Streptophyta > Pinopsida > Pinales > Pinaceae > Pinus > Pinus taeda. The sequence continues at coordinate 14,739 of APFE031115158.1, read as the reverse complement.
ACTCGACTTGCCAAACAGTGGATCCGCACTTCTGCCAGTAGATCTGGTGTGATGGCTTGCTCTGGGACACGTCAATAGGTGTCATTAATGATCTCCACCAATTTTTGATGTTGCGACACTAACTCGTTGCTGCAAGCTAAGTTGTTCTATGTTTATCTTATTCTCTCTCAAAACTTGGACTCTGCAACTCTCCCTAGCTTGCAGTTCTATAGCTATACCATCCTGTAGCTAACATAATATTTACCAGGGGAGGGTAGCTAGATTAAGACTGAGGCCTTTCATCATACTAATCATCACTTGATCCATCGTATTTTTTGATAGGGAGCTCCTTCTAGCACCACTATTGTGTTGGCCATCCTGGCATGCGACTATTCTACTGCTGAGGTGCCTGTTGTGATGTGGGTAGACAGGGTACCTTCCTGAGGGGGCCACACTTGTAACTGCTGCAACTATGTCTTGAGGGCCCCTAACACAATCTGTTGCTCAATCATAAATTCTTGAAGTGCTTCACTTGTGACATCACGAACTATCTCGTCGATGTCATGGAGATCACCTTAAGCTAAGGTGATTGGGTCAATGGCTAGCTTCGAGTCCTTGACCTTCTTCCTTGGGCCTAATATTTTTGTAATGCATAGCCATTTGAGTTGTGTGGATGCAGCTTCTAGGTCCACGCTCCCTTCTGCCGCTTCTGTTTCATCTACCTGCTATTCTGAGGACATTTCTTGGCCCTCGCCTACCTGTGTTGTTGTCGCCTCTGCTACCTATGCTGCTGCTGCTACTTCTGTGGCCTTTTTCTACTTTGTGTCTTCCTGTGTCGCTTTCCGCACTACCCTTACCTTAGTTGTTGCTTTTTTGTTCCACCTTTTCTTTGCCAACTTGGTGACGTGCAACTCAGCATCATCCTTTATTTTCTATGCTACCACTTTCTCTTGTTAAATTGGGGGCATGCCATTCAGGAGACCATGTCTCCAATATAGTAAAGATTGTGTCATCAGTGGCTATAAATGGTAGCTTTGTCCATTACTGCACTGGATCCTTTCACACCCTAATGTATATGTTGTGCATATCCACCTTAAATTCTACAAAACTCTGTAGGCTATTTTGCACTGTAGGTGACAGGCGCAGCCTCCTGTTGATCCACATTCGGATGCTTGCCTCCATGAGGACCCAAAAAAAAAATTCATCGCAAATCCATTTTGCATCCTTGGTGGCCCAGAGCGAAGCATACTTCGTGGCCTCCGGTAATGCTCAATCAATGTGCAGGAACTAACTATCCTCCAGCAGTTCTCCCGCTACCAGCAATATGGATAAGGACAACCACGTGTAGTGGAAGGTCTTACCCTGCTCCTAGGCCTCGCAACAGTTTAACAAAAAATCCTTATAGAGGAACTCAGCCTAGTTGAACTGGACCCCCTCCGTGCATTGTTCAGCCAACGTGACCACCGGCATTGGTACCTAATCGGCATGGCATTTTCTCATCACTTTACTAGCTAGGAGTTAGGTGGCTACATGCACCCCTTTGCCCTTGATGTTGGTGATAGTGTAGCCCCTCATTTTATTCTCCAACTTATACTTTGCCTTCATGGCCTCTGCGAGAGCCAAATTGCTACTTTTCCTAGCTATCGTCATGGGGTCCTTTTCCTTACAGGGAAGCCGACAAATTCAGTGGATGAGGTCTGTCATGATGGGAATAGGCTCCACCAACCATAGATACCCATCATGCACTAGGTAGAGTAGTTTTTGATGAAAAAAATGGTGATGGGCACATGGTGGAAGTGTGGTATCAATAACAAGTGCAACAACTCAGCCTTTTCCAAACCGTGCAGCCATTTTCATGGCTCCAACATTATCACCACCCCCTCCATATTTTGTTTCATTAGATTTGTCGCTTCTAAGTGTGGTAACTTCTCATTGTTCACAAGGTCCTAGTCTTCAAATTTCATGGTGGGCACATGGCCTAGGTGCGAGCCCTCAAATACAATGCCATCGGGGAGGAGCGAGGTGTGGAGTGAACTCTTTGTTGCATCAAAATCCTTTGGTACTTTGGCATTCCCTTTCCATGGAGGGACATACATGGATAGTTTCACTGCAGAGGGCAATGGTTGGATGTCTTCCTCAATGTCGTCTTCTTCTTCTACGGCAACAATTAGGGCCTACAAATCTTCTTCCTCCTCATCTGTTTCAGTTATGATTGCCTTCCCCTTTTCTTCTATTGATAACTTGTTGTGTCATGGATTCCTTAGGGACATGCGTACTGTACCCATTTCTTGTTTGTCCTTATTCAGCCATGACGTCCACAGTGATTTGGGGATTTTTGTTACCACCTTAGTGCCCTCAGGGACATCCTGTACCATGGGGGCCTGCACGGCCTCACTAGCAGTTTCCTATTCAATTCCCAACCCATCCTTAGTGGTCATCATCATCCCTACACTATATGTTGTCTCTTGTGAACTTAGGGGCTCAATTATCGCTCAGCTCTCAACACTCCATGTTCTTCTCAAATGCTCAATTCTCAAATAACCAAGTGTTTCTTGCTGGCTAGCCTTGTGAGTTTTATAGTGCCTTTAAAATTTGAATTCGACCATTCCCCCCAATTTCGGGTGATTAATGCTTTCTTGGTAGCATATTTTCCCAAATCTTGCCCATAACTCACATCTTAAATGCCCACCGCCTACTCCATTTGGTCTCCAATTGGACATCCCATCATGAATAGTGACACCAACGGTCACTTCCCAGCCAACTCGCGCAATAGCACAACTCTTCATGCGCGATCATGAACCCTGTGATGTTCTGATTTTGCACAGATTCCCAATGTCAAGTATCTCCTGGGTAGAATATTTTATAGTCATGTGCTCCCTTTCAACTGCTTGGAGCGCTAAAACTATCCTTCCTATGGTTAGTCAGGTGGTCGCACCACTTGTGCATGGCTCCATCCTGACTCTTTTTGTGGTTCACGACAAATCCTCATTTTCCATTATGGTGATTGGTACCGTGTGCTCTACTATTCACGATGCGCGACCAAGGTTACTATGTTTGGTGATATGCGGTTCCAGCCATGGCAATATATTAACCAATTCGCAGTGATGGTCCTCCAATTTGTTAGTATGATCGTATGCACCTTGCCTTTCCATCCTTGGTTTATCGACGAGAAATGCTTCCTTTATTTCATTTTCCAGCCTCTTGACCTCTGCATCCATTAAAGCACTATCTTTCCCTAAGCTGTACCCAGTCGTTTTCAAGTTCATGAAGTTTAAAGTTTCCCCATCAAATTTCTTCTTAAAGTCTTATATATTTTGTTTCTCATAGTTGCGTGATTTCTTTGTTTTAGACTTTGCACACTATCAAATCTATGGTTGCTACTACATGCTAACTTGGCTTTGCATGCTCCTCAAATGTTACAGTTCCTGCTTCATCCTGTAGCTTTGGAATTGCTTTCGTGGCCAGGGTTTTGCACATGGTCCTATAGGCCCATCAAACCGTTGGTATGCACAGGGCGCAGTCAATGTGCTTCACATGGTGGAACTTGTTCAATATTTCGCACACTTTGTAAAATGTTTCCCCGCGGATAATCTTTGGTGCGCTTTGTCTTTACTGCTTCTGCATTTTGTTCCTGTTTTCTATCATGGGATTGGTGTGCATTTGTGGAAGCTACATGCCAAACATCTGTACCCAGCAGGAGAGGTGGGCGCGCAAGTTGTTTCACTGGCTCTCATCAATAATTGGGGTTTTTCAAATCATATAAGCATCCCCCTCCTGCATTCGTGCCAATCCCCGAAGCTCTGTTGGTGTGTACCCCACCATCTTGCAGGCACAGTGCGCAGTGCCCAATTCAAAGCATGAAACCGTTGTTGTTATGGTACTTCGCATTCGAATTTGTTCAATAATTCATCCACCGATGTCAATCCATCATACATGGGAAATTCCCTTGCCTTTTTTACTACACAGCATAATGACATTATCATCATGTTGCAATTTAGCGTGGTTAGCTTGTGTAATTGGGTTTTCCATCGTTCTACTTTCTCATCTGAAATCGAAGTGCAGGAGCTGTCACACTCCCACGAAATCCTACCACTTGATGTTTTATTCACCCAATCCTTCTCTCGCACGGTTATCTTGTAGATACAATTGATATTGTCATCACTATCATTGTCGTGCACCAGTTTTGTGTATCATGCTCCTTTGGCAGGATCTAGTGGTACTACTACACATACCAAATTTTTCTCAAAATTGATTTTATGCTTCTTCATATTTATGACTCCATTCATACCCGTGGCCCAGTGTATGCCCAGTAGCACGAGATAGGTATTTCTATCATCGACAATCTCTATCACTTTAAAATCCGTAAGCGTGCTCTCACCTTCAATATCCACTTTTACACCCTGCAATCTTCCTATTGGTAGAATCTTCTGTTGGTTCACCATTCATAATTGAATAGGAGACCATTGTAACGTGGGCTTACCTATGCACTCCCATGTTTGCTTTGGTAGTACATTCTCGTCCGATCCTAGATCTAGAACTACTTGATCCATTTCATACTATCATATTTGACACAGTCAATCTCATTTCCCTTCCTATTTGTGATGTATGTTTCCCAAGCTTTCATATTATGCCTGGCTCTCCTGACTTAGTGCACCTAGTGATAATTTCCTGCAGCCCTTTCACGGCCTTTCTATCACGTAACAGCTTCATGCACATCTCTAGAAAGTTAGTGAGCATTGAAGGATCCATCTCTGGTTCTTGTTGATCCTTACTACCTGAAGTGGAGGCCTCCATGAAGCTCTTCTTAGCTTCCATGATTGTCTCCTTTCTGCGCTCCAAATCAAATTTGGGTTCCTTTGTAGGAGCATTTCAAACCCACACACTTTCTTCAAGATGCTTGCCTTTGTTGTCTCTAGTTGTGATACCACTTCAATCCTCTTCACGTGGCTCAAACCTCGTCATCTGTAAGTTCTGAGTCAGGGGAGGCTGGAGTACTTGTTTGTTGTGCAACCTCACTATCAGTGTAGGGCAATCCTCTATCTCATGATCAAATTGGGTACAATATAAATATGATTCTCTCATCGGATTCATACAATCATTGGAATAGTGCCCTGGCCCTTCGCAATTGTAACAAATTAGTTTTCCTAGACCCCACCCTGGTCCAATTCCACCTCAACCTCAGCCGCACCAGCATGCGCCAACCCTATATTTGGATCGAGGGCTTGCATTTCAATCTACACTTTATAGGTAGTTGTTTGATCCATCATCAACTCATAACTTATGCAGGTGTGCTCATCATGACCTACCGATCTGCAGAAGTTACAAAACAATTGTTGGGATGTCTATACATACTTCTGTAATAGGTGATAGTTGTCTATAGCGTGTTTTCCTCATATCTAACAAATTGCACACCATAATGTAGGCACTACACTCAATCCTTCTTGTGCCTCTAGTCTTAGTGGCCTCATCCCTCCTCTCGTCAAGGATGTTAGCACCTAAATCTTCCTTAGGCTGAAGGAAGGCAAAATTCAGGGTAACCACAAACCACGCTCAGTCTGGTAGCTAGCCCTACCAGAACAGGAGAGGGCTCTCTCTGGATCACACTCAGTGAAGAATAAACAATATGGTCTGAGATGACTTAAAATGAATACTGATTATAGGCTAGTACATAGATATGGAACAAGAGGCAATTTTTTGACTGACTGAATTTTCTGGGTTGTGTGGGACCAAAGGACCGCATGAGCTGGGAAATTAAATCAATGACACAAAAAATTTCGTAAGGCAATATAGGCGAGAGATTTAGCAATCAGATTTAAATAAAATGGATTGGAAAGACTATTGAGAAAATCTAAAAAGGGCATACACATGAATCCTTTTTAGACAAAAGAAAAATACACAAAATATGAATGCTTTACAAGGCAGAGCATATACTGAATTCTACCTCTTCTGCTTAAGAGCATTCAACCAGAAATGATTATGAATGGATGGTAAACATAACAGAATACATATGAAAAATAGAGAGTAAAACACATTTGCTAAAACTCACACCACAGGGATCTCATGAATTAGAGCTACATCATTCTATTAAACTCCAGGCCAAAACTGTACAATGAGAGCATTGGGTTTTTACTTCACACTGCTCCCAGAAATTCCAACTCACACTTTGCAAATGGTTTTTCATACAATAAATAGAATTTTCCATTAGGAAATGGAATGACCCAAAGTTGGGGAGCTTTTCAAATCATTACAAACTGGAAATGAAAAGCCAACCATTAGTGACAGGTTCAGCGTTACAAAAATGACAAAACTGTAGCGTAGATTGGTGGGCGAATGCTCGCCTTCCTTTTGCCACTTGGATAGAAGCCAAACTTTAGTGAAAATAATTTTTAAAATTTGCCTTAGGTGCTAGGAAAAATGTAGTGTAAATTAGCAGGCCCACTTGGAGAAAATCGCGAATCGAAATTTCGCGGAGCGGAAGTGACTTTGGCCTTTGGGTCTCTATGCGCCGCGCCCAAAACTATATGCATCGCGCCAATTTGGAGGCGATTTTGAAGTACTTGATGAACTAAAAATTGTGTCCAAGTGTGCTTGTTCGAAAGCCCTATCTGTTTTCTTTCCAACCCAAGTGGAATTTCTAAATTTGGTTCTCATTTTCCCCTCCAAAACTTCAATCTCCCAAGACTACTTCCTGTGTGTCAAAATAGGGGCAGAAAGGTCATGTTTTGGGTGTTTTTGACTTCCTGAGGACTCAAAACTTGCCCAAAATTCTTGGCCATGCACCAACAATCATGAATTTTCATGAAACATTCAAAAATATAAACCTTTCATGATTTGGAGCTCCCTATCATAAGCGCCGTGCCAGTGGCGCAACGCACAAGGAGAAAAACCCTATTTTTTGTACAAAAAATTGCCAAAATGAAAAAAATGCTCCAAATTTCTTGAAATTTGGGCTGGAGCTTCTCTATGAAGTGTCATGCTGGGCCAAAGAGGTTTTTGCCAAGATTAGGAGACGATCTTGCTCTTTTTGCCTCTTTTGTCTTTTTGTTGCCTTCTTTAGTTTTGCCTTTAAATTCTTTCTTTGTGCCTGACAAACATGATTGCACGCCCAATAATGGTTTTTCATGTGCCTAAGCATGTACTTTTCTTTGTTTTATTTCATCAACAGCTCCTCTAAGTGGATGTTTCTCCTCTCGAGCCAATTCTCTTGATCAGCCTCTATCTCCTGCTAAATGGGTGTCCATCTCATTTAGGCTTCGTTGGGCAGCCTGCTGGTCTTCACGGATGTTTTGCCACCTCTATGAGGCCTCCTAGGTGCATGTAACTTTGTTGGTGAACCACTGTGTGTCTCTTCTTCATGATCATATGACGGATTAGATGTCATGTCTGTTGGTGGACAAACTGTCTTGGACAAATAGGGGTTGATATGTCACATTGTCTTGTAATGCCTTTGATGATGTGCTTGACCTTTGTCACCAAGAGGAAATAATGACATGAGGGAGAGTAAGGAGAGGGAAAAATAGTGAGGGATTAGTGACTATTGGGAGAGACTTTTTTGGGAAATATAGGAGGGTTTGAGGGGTTTTATGTGTGGGATAGGGTTTCGGGTTTCACCTTTGAAAGTTTTGGGAAAGGGAATTTAGGATAGGGGTTTAGTAACTTTAGGGGATGGGGAACAATGGAGTCAAGGGACAAAGGGAATTAAGGACAAGAGAAATAATGGAAAAGAGTAACCTTGGTGGTGAACAAGTTTTGAAACCCTAGGCAGCAGTTTACATGTGAGGAATTCAAAATGAAAGGGTTGAATTTTTGTTTGAATCATTAGCATCCATAAACCACCATACCCTAGCACAAACTTGGATGAAACACCAAAATGGAGGCTTTAAATACTTGTGGAATGAAGAATTTACAATTTTGAGGAATATTTCCATGAATTTCAGGCCTTTTAGCCTAGTGCACCATGCCTCCCATGTGCGCAGTGCCAGTGTAAATTTACACTGGAAAATTTCTCCCAGTGCGTCGTGCCTTCCCAATGCACTGTGCCCTTGTACAGGAGCCTTTTGGAGGACTTCCCTATGTCCAAATTGGGTCTAGGATAGCACGTTCGAAAGGTATTTGAGTCTACTTTCCAACCCAACCAGAATTTTTCAATTTGGAGTTCATTCTATCTGTTAAAAATCAAATATACCAAGACTGGCCAAAATGTGCCAAATGAGGCTGCCTCAAGGTAGAGTGTTGTTGCAGTCAAATTTTGAAGGTGTTACTCAACTCCAAATTCAGCTCATGATAGCTCATTGGAAATATCTTTGTGTCTAGTTATCATTTTACTCATAAAGAAAGTCATTTGCTAGCCAAGCTAGGAGAAAACTTGAGTCTCCCAAGGTCACGTTAGAGGTGCGTCAATTCTCCCGAGGCAATTGTAGTTTTGAAATTTCTCTAAAACCATGACACCTGTGTAAAAAGTGAAGGATAATTTTATTCCTTGTCCTATTGTGGATAGAAACCTCTCTCAATTTCCAAAATTCATCTTTTCTTTCTCAGAAACATCATTTGAGTGAATAATTGAACCTTCCTCTGGCCTGCAAGTATTATTGAAGCACTTTGAGAAAAACAATTTGCGAACCGTAGACCTAATGACTGAAATGAGTCTTGTCCATTAAAAGATCAAACATTGATTTTCATGGATTTTAATAACTTTGATGAAAATACCTAAGCCATCAGGTACAAGACATGAGGGGAATGAACTAACAAGACCCTTTTGTCAGATTATGGCATGCCTCTAGAGGAATGCAACTGAGTGAATGGAGCGAGACACCTAAAAATGAGATGCAGAAAGAGTTTTGATCTCTGAAGAAGGACTGAAAAGACCAACTCTAGCAAAGTAATTGATGAAAACTAGACAGTGGTCCTTGTCATGCCCCTATCCTTTACACTTTATGCACCATACCTCCTCGCGCACCTCTAAGCGAGTTTTCCTGTCATGTTTCAAACTCTGCATTTCTAGGCACAAATTATACAATTGTGCATGGATTTGTTGAACTACTAGGCCCAAATCTTTTATTAGGGTCTTGTGCAATCTCATTACAATCTCCAATGCTTCAGCCTGGGTGGATAACTTCTGTTGTGACAACATCATCCTTAGATGTGGCATTAGTAAAGCTACAAACCATGCACAGTGTTGTGCATCCATCAAGGTCATGTTGGCTTCGTGAATCATACTCTTTAGTCTCTGATCCAATTCCTAGGGAGTCTCACCTAGAAGCATTATGATCTCCTTAAACCTAATAATCAATTGCATCTCTGATTTTGGCCTGCTAAACTCCCTGTTCAGCATAGCTTGGTTTCTGCGATCCCTGTGTTCGGATTATCATTAGAGTGCTTAATGTACTATGTCATTGCATGATCCTGTAACACACTTACCAAGGTTTCCTTCTTTATGTTGTCATCCATAACCCCTTGCACTTCCCATATAGCCTTTACTATAAACCAAAATTGGTCCAGATCTTCATTCCGTACTCTTCTGAATACCGGTAGTTTTATTGTCCTTGCCATATTAAACTATGGTGGTGGCGAAAGTGGTGTGGGCGGTGATGCAGGTGATGATGGTGAAACCGGCGGTGGTGTAGGTGGAGGTGGTATGCGTAGAATTCATTGTCTTATCAGACTAATCGTGCTTCTCGAAGAAACTTTCATGATCTCTTCCTCACTTTCCCGACACAGTGAAATCAAGGGGTTATTTTCTATCTCTACGCTACCTTGATTTATGTAGATCCTCCCACTTCGCATAGTCCCAAACATCAATTTATTTGCATAACCTGCTTTTCACACAATAACATTTTGATCCAAGTGTTCAATGATTTAGTGTACTTACCTCGCGATGCTTTGAGGAAGCATCGTTCTACCTCCTTGTAACTGACTATCGTATCTACCACAAACTCAGTGATAAATTGTCCTATGATTCGATCAAGCCTATGGTCCACAATGTGTGGGATCTTATCTTCTGATGCTTCTAGTTTGCACACCACTTCTAGAGTCCACTCGTACAATTCAGAGGGGAAGGATTCAAAGAAAATTCCATGGATTTCCTTATATAAATAATGTTGTAACCATTGTTCCCTCAATATTCATGGATTCTTGTTTACTTGCACCCCGAACTCGTGAATTTTTCTATCCAACCACCCTTCGATTTTTTTCTTTGTTGGATTCCAATGACAAGACATGAGACATCCCTTATGCATATCTCGGTCCCAGCAATGGAACCATTTGTTGGCTTATAGAGGCTTGATCTAAGATCAGAGGTGATTTAGCCAAACAAATCCCATTACTACTCGCCCTTCCAGTAATAGTCCATGGAGTGTGGATTGAGGTCTCACCCAAAGTAGTATGGGAGGGTGCTAGAACCAAGTTTCTACACCCTAGGGATGTCATGATGTTGTTCAAGGGGTCCACTATTTCACTCTGCGTGCCCTTCGCTACACGCACTTACCCCTACCTCACAACGTGAGATGTTGCCTTCGTGTAGCCCTACTCAAGGGCCGAACAATGTTATTACCCAAGTCCTTGCTAGTAACCCATTATTAGTTAATTAACTTAGCTTATTTGTATGTGTTTAGTTATACTCAACAATATTCACCATTCATAAAAGTTCAGGCAATAAATAAAATAGTATAATTGTAGATGATATCAAACATATATAACTCAAAATAGATGCAGAAGATTGGGAATCAAACTTCTCATTATTATCTTCTTCTCTGGTTAGAGACTCGAATCTACCCTATGCACTCAGTTGCAGTGGTCCACGCACTCAATTGCGGACTCTACTAGGCCTCTGCGCACTTAGCTGTGGAGCCTCTTCCTACTCTATGACCCAAGACACACTTCACACTTTTCCTTACACTCTAAGACCTTTTTCTGCCCATATTCTCTATGATTCTATTCAATTCCTTTTCAACTTAGAGCCTCACTCTATTTTATGCAATCCCATGGTCCATGGACCATGGGTAGGCTGACACTACATTCAAAACTTATGGCAGATAGCCCTATGACTCTAACATAAAATTCGCGCTCCGTGCCTGCAATCCGCGAAGTCTTTACAACAATATTACTTAAAACATGGGCTTTGAGTCCCAAAACATGTTGTGGGGGGATTCCATGCCCAACAATAGCCTTTTGTTAAAATTGGAAACTAGGGCCAAACTCCACCCTGGGATAGCTCATTTGATGGAGATGATGATTACATTGGATTCCCATTTTTTATAGGTCCAATATTGATATAAATATCATCTCATTTGAACAAGTAGAAGTATGATTTTGAATTTATTCCCTCACATGTGAAAATTTTTCAAGTCGGCCTCAACTTAATGTTGGCTCTAGAATCCAAATGGATTTGTCTCTTCACCCACAATGAAGTGTATAAATAGAAGATACCTCACACCTCATTTTCACATCATTCATTCACACATTATTCTCTCTTTTCATTAGATTGGTTTGTTAAAGTTGGGGCAGCTTCTCTCTCTCACACGTGTGGAAAGGAGGATGTTTCTTATGGGTAGAAAATTACAGGACGTGTTGGGCAGCAGATCCCCCCATAGTGGGCTTTTGGGACTTGTAGCCTGAATTTTGGTCAAAAGTAATGTAAGGCCCTGTGAAATGTAGGCACGGAGCATGAGAGTCTAGGGTTGTCCACCCTAAAATATTGTAATTTAATATAGAATGTGTTGGCCTACCCATGGTCCTCAGACCATGTGAATGTATAAATAGAGCGAGGCTCTAAGTGTAGAAGTCAATTTTTTGGTTAGTCAATTTTATGGGGTTTTGAATAAGGATTTCATTCTAAGCCTGAAAGTCCAAGTCTCGGGTTGTAGTAGTAAGGATAGGCTCTGATGTTGTGTTTGCAGAGGCTTGGTAAATTCCACAGCTTTGTGCATGGACCCCTGTAGCTGAGTGCGTAGGGTGGAGTTGGGATTGTAACAGAAAAGAAGTTAATAAAAGATAAGTTGATTCTGAAATATTGTGTGTCTGGTTGTAGATCTGAGTGTTTATGCTTCTGTTATAGCCTTATGCATCTCTTTACAGTTTATAATTATGCACACTTGTTATGAATGATTGAATGATTAATCAGAATACTGGGTCCACAAAATTAAGTCAAATCTATAATAATACCACAGTAAGGATAAAGGATCTAGAAAGCGCCTCTTCACACTCTTTACCAAGCTTTGCGAAGGTCAGGCAGCTACACAGAGTAGAGAAAGCATGTAGGATTGGTTTGCAAGCTTCCCAGACTTCATCAATACATCCCTAGGGTGTAGAAACTTGCTTCCAACATCCTCCCATACTACCTCGGGTGAGACCTCAGTCCGCACACTGCGAACTATTGCCGAAAGGGCCAGTAGTTTTAGGATTTGTTTGGCTAAATCACTTATGAACATGGGTCAAGCCCGAACAAGTCAACAAATGGTTCTATTTCCAAGACTGGTATCTACCTAAGGGTTGTCTAATGTTGGAACACTGGAATCCTACAAAGAGGGAAATTGAAGAGTGGTTGGATCAGAAGCTTCATGAGTTCATGACATAGGGAAACAAAACTCCACATATATCTGAGAAAAGGTGGCTGGATCACTACGTATATACAGAAATTCTTGATGACAGCAACCCTTACCCCACATTGCTAGGAATAGACTGGGCCACTAATATGAATGGAGTCATCAACCTGAAGAAGTGGAAGATGATATTTGAGGAAAAGTCTCTACGTGTAGTAGTTCTGCTAGATCCAGCTAAAGAAGTGCGCTACACTAAACCTGTGCACAACGATGACAACGATGATGAGCTAGATTGCATTTACCAAATAATGGTGCAAGACCAGGATCGAGTGAACCCGATAGCAGATGGGAGAATATCATGGGAGCGCGACAGTTCTTGTACTTTGGACTCAGATGAAGAAATAGAATGCTGGCAGAACCGGTTGCACGAAGTAACAACGTTGAATTGCAACATGATTATTAGATCACTGTGGTGCATGACAATTTAAGCAAGGGAAATGCCAACATATGATGGGGTAATAGGAGTGTATGAATTCTTGGACAAATTTGAAAGTGCAGTATTGGAACAGCAGCGGTACAGTGCGCTGGAATGGGCGTTTCACATGACACCCACATGATGGTGGAATACACATCAAGGGTGTTGGCATTATGGCACAGTTTTGGAGCTATGGCACAGGTGTTGTCCTTGATGGCAACCTTCTTTGGTAACAGATCTCAGTTCAGGCACTCAGAAAGTAGAAAAAGACATATACGCAGGTTCATCTAGACAAAGGCGCATATACACGCGGGTTATACTTTACAAAAGCACGTATATGTTGGTGATCATTCTTTTGGTCCATGGAAGTTAGATCTTGGAACTTGAACCTATGTTTTGGACCATGGCGTCTCGTCAATTGTGTCGATCCATTGTTTTGGGGTCATGGTTTTGAACCATGGTTTTGGGGAAGGCCTAGGACTATAAAAGAGGAAGGAGATCTTGTGACAACATACCATCTGGATTATTATTGAACATTTGAAAAAGTGCTAGAGCTGGTTTATTGGATGGTGACGCAGATCTGGATCTGAAGGAAGGAGGAATCTTAGCACAAAAGGAAGGATAAGGTCTATTCATGGGTCATAATCTTTAAGTCTAAATGATAGTATCTCTGTGTGATTTTGATCTGCTTGATGTGGCGCTTATCTAATCTATAATCTGGGCTAATTAGTGATTGAATATTTGGAAGAGTGTGTTGTCCTTTATAGATCTGTACGTAGGTTGAGTAAAGCGAAGGCGCATATACACGCAGTTTAGGGCAAGTAAAGGCGCGTATACGTCGGTTGTTCCATATGCATATGCGTATGCACGCATGTTGCAGACTATTGAAAATGCGTATATGCATTAAGCTGTGATCTAGCTGTTTCTGCTTATTGCTGTTGTGTTTTGGGTTCTGTTTCTGCTGTGTGGTTTCTGGTACAGTGTTCTGTGTACAGCTGTCAGAGAAGTATCTACTTATTTCAGATCTTGTTGGTGAAAAAGAGACTGGTTGATGATTGTTTGATGTTCATGTATCCAGTTTGAAAATTGATGAAAAGTGGTCCCTGGAAGAAAGAGAAGGTTGTAGCCTTCTGTAGGCCGGCACCTACGTACTAGTGTCTTGGCTAGTGCAAAAGTTAAAGGGGGTTGTTGCTCCCTTCCAGGAGAAACTGGAGAACGAGAGAGAGTTGTAGCTCTCTGCAGGTTGCAGCCAGTGTACTGGTAAAAAGACTGCACCATTACATTGTAAAAGAAGTTTTCTAATTTAAAAGAAGATAGAGACGAATTGCAGCAGGTGGTTTTCACCCACATTGGGTTTCCACCTTATATCTTGTGTTCTTGTGTCTGATTTTCTTTCTGATCTGTTTTACTGTCTCTGGATACTGTTATTTGATTCTGCATCACTGACTAACAATCATCATCAGAAAGATTAATTAAAGTAAAAGCATGTTCTGTATACGTGGGTTTCCTTCTGCATAGTCGCGTACATACGCAGGTTTATTAAATTGAAGTAGCGTATATCAGTTGTTTTGAAAAAGAATAATTATTCTGATAATACTGATTCACCCCCCCTCTCAGTATTATCTTCAACAATTGGTATCAAAGCAGGTCCTTCTGAAGAAGCTTGATCGCTTGAAGGAAGATCCTTCATCATGAGCAACTACGAGAAGGAAGCATCTATCAGGCCACCGGTTTTTGATGGGACAAACT
>APFE031115156.1:17294-59708 GCA_000404065.3 Pinus taeda | reverse complement strand
GATACGATGCGTCATGATTTGATCCTTAATCATAATTCTAAAATCTATCTAAAGGCATGTGTAAAACTATTTGCTCCTTTAAAACTTTAGCCAAAACACCATTCAGTAATGAAACACCTTTGGGTGCAATCATTACCTTCAGGCACTTTGGTGTAGTGAATAAAGTACAAACATGTAACCTTTTTGTCAATCTACCTTTGGGTCAGATTAACATATCCATGAACTAACGACCAGGCCAGTCAACGGGGGGAGGAGGATCACAGACGGATCGCTTATGTTCCAAGCTCCCGATGCTTTTCTAGACATCGCTAGTCCATGTGTGTTGCAACTTATTTTTATACACTACCCTTAAAGACACCAAACATAACTTAGCAGGCGCCAACCCTCCTTTGGGAAGCTAACACCCACGTCCATTGCCAGCACGTCATTTCCAACTTGTCATGAGTCATCCTTGCAATCGTCTTACAGAGAGCGGTTCGTTTGCGAACATCAATGCTTGACTCATGCGAAAACAACACATGTATACTTTAAAAAAAACGCCTTTAGTTAGATTCCAAAATTATGTCTAAAACCTAATCTAGGACGTACCTATAGAATCTACTCATCCTATATAGAATACAGTATCTTATAACACTTTTAAATTTAATATGTCAACTATATTCATCAAAATAATTATTAGGTTTTAGTAAAACTTTAGCAATTTCTACAATGATTACCTTTTAAAAATGCTTCAATAATTTATTTAGAGAATACTAAATAATTTTATGGTTGCCATGATTAGCATCATTGTGATAAAATCCGAATTTAGTATTATATCAATAATTAACGTTAATACAAATTTTATGCCATAATTAGCAAAATTTTAACAATTCCTTTTGCAACAATTAAATTCGATATGAAAAATAGAAAGCAATTAAAACCGAATTAAAATAAGACAAAGCTTTCTTTTTCTAGATCATTAAAACCGAATTAAACTGCAATTCTTAAATAAGGGTGCTCTGATACCAATTGTTGGTTTTACTTTGTGGGTTTTCCTAACTACTTTAAACCCTAACCAAGATCTACGCCTTTGTAAGAAATTAAAATTAATGCACAGCGGAACTTACTTTCCATCTTCAAAGGCCTCCGTATGCTATCAATCAGACAGCTTCCAAGGCTCTGGGTTGATACGCTCCTGGTCTTGACTTGAGTTATTGGCTCTCGAGTCCTTCCAAGAACTTGCAATCCTTTTCTCTGGCTATCCTAAATATTATGACAGAGTATCTTGTCTTCAATGGAGCAGACAATTTTTCTGGTTTATCGCAAGCCTTGGAGACTCAGCCCTTTTATAGCAGTGCAAAACCCTAATCCTAGGGCAGCCGAAATTTAGCTAATACTTGGGAAACCAGTCTGCCAAGAAATCTGGAATTTCGGATTTCATAAGATCTCGAAATCGGGAACTTTCCAGAAAAACCGAAATAAATCAAAATAGATTCTGATTTCCTTATTTAGCTCAAATTTATTACTGCTATTATTTTAATCAACTATAATCGGTCCATTAACAATTATAATTGTTTAACATTATTCTATATGTATTCGTATCCAAATCCTTATTTAAATACGTATAATGCCATGACTTAATTAATCACATTATTTGGCATATTTTAATCATTACATAAATGTAATCTTGCGACAGTATTTGATATCATAATCATAATGCACGTATGTCCAACTTAATTATTGTAATTAGACGTCTCTAAATCCAACAATTCACAGGCGGACAAGAGATAGTGGATGGGATCTAGCGACGGCACGGGAGGAATTAACCAACAACTAGTACATGATCGAGCGATGGTCAAAGAGATTGCAAGGATGACGACTTGCAATGGTGGGGATGATGTCAGCTCTAAATACGGTGGCGACAACTTTAGATAACAATGGTTTCTCAGGGACCTAGAAGATGGTGTAAGAGGCCAGGTATTTCATTTTGTTATTTTTTTTGGTTTTTTATTTATTTGTTTATTTTTTTAACAATAATAATAATAAATTATTATTATTATTATTATTATTATTATTTTTAAATACAACTTTTTATTTATATATGTTTTTATGTTTTCTTTTTTTTTTTTTCCTTTTCTTTTTTGACATTTTATTATGATCTTTTTTAACTCCCTCCTCCACGCCCACACCTCTCCACCCCCTCTCTCTCTATATATATTTATTTTGTTATTGTTATTACCTTTTTCTTTTCAAATCTTTCCCCCTTTCTTTTATTTCTTTAAATATGGCTAAGGTCTTATAACGAAATCAGCGAGCCGAGAAACTCCAAAAACTTCTATAGCGAAACGATTTCAATTTCACGACAACAAAGTTGATGCAAGGTTGATGGCCAAAGGCTAGATCAACCTGGTTTTGTGCAGCAGTTGAGTGGCTAGGGGATTGTACAACTCTGATACCAATGTAACAAACGAAGTTCGTATATGCAATAATCTTCATAATACTTCTAAGAGAAAGACACCCATTGTAAGACAAGTAATTGTATATTGAATATTATATAAAAGAATTGATGTGAGATGACTACAATGAGGGTGAGGGTCTGCTTATATACCTAGGTAGGTACCTCTTCACAAACAATCATGTCCATAGAGAAATGCATTTCAATACTAATTACTCGTTAATCAATCATTATTATAGTTGATCATATATATATATAATCCATAACATCTTCATCAAAGTGGATAGAGACCTTGGGTCTCTTGTCCCTTCTTATACCCAAATGTTGATCTTTGTTTCGAGTCCCTCTGCCTCTGCCTCTTACCCTGTTTTTGTTTAAAAAGCTCATTCTGCAAAAAAAATTGAAAGACTAATTGCTCACAGGTAATTAAAGATTTAGTGCCATGGGTTGTCTTGCGAGCAAACACGAGGTATTTTTAAAAAATAAACTGGGAGGAATAATCTAATAAGGACAAGGGAAAACTTTCATGCAAGGACTCATTCTTAACCAAATAAGTATTAAAAAGATGTTTATGACCACTACGAGGCAGAGGTCTCTCTTTCTTTTTTTTCCTTTTAAAATTAATCAGTGACGTACAAGACGAATTACCAGTAAAAGGGCCTATACAGTTGATTTGTTGAAATTTTTAAGTGTTGCCCATTAGAAATTTTATTTGTATTCTCTGGTTTATTTTGCCTACTTTTTTAATTACTAACAAGTTATTTAACCATATAAATACTTAAATAAACATAATACAGTCTCAACCATATACAGATCAACAATTGAAAGAAATAAACAAAGACACAAGGGACACCGTTATTTTTGGACAACCGTCCCTGAAAAAACCCAAATTAGGAAAACTGGTGCAGCAGTTTTGAGGGTTTTATTATTAAGTAGCTTTTATTGAGTACGCTGGGTGCCAAAATGGCTCACCTGACAAAGATAAATAATCTGGTAGTAATACCTCTCTTGGGAAGAAAATATTCTGAAAGTCTGCCCCACGAAACCCTCTCCAGCATAATCTGAAGCACTGCGTCAGCCCTCCTGGCCTTTGCGTCAACCTAAAACCCTCTGAGGCTCTACACAACCTCTCTGGCCCTCTGTGTCACTTCGGTAATCTCTGTGTGGATGACGCATGCCCTTCTGGCCTCTGCGCAGTCACTGCTGGCCTCTACGTGGCTTCCTTTGGATCTGTGTCTGCCTCTCTGCCTCTGCGCTGGTCTCCCGGTACTATCACTACCTCTCTGCCTCGTACTCACTGCCCCTCACTACAACTCTAATCACTTGTTCGATTTCTCTTAGCAAACCCCACTCTAGAAAATCAAACTAATTGATCAATCTGGTGTATCTCCAACTGACCCTCAAGCCTCGTCTTATACTTTTTTTTATTGAGTCTTCAATGGCCGAGATTACATCTCTAATCAATGAATAAGATTATATTTGGCTTGATCCATGTCAGGCTTGATCCAAACAAGGCTGCTTACCGAATGACCCAAAAGAGAACAAGGAGATCAGAAAATAGGTGCAGGAATTACTGGATAAGGATTGATTCAGGAGAGCCTGAGTCCTTGTGTTGTTCCGACTATTCTAACTCCCAAGAAAGGAGGAGAATGACGGATGTGCACTGATTCCCAAGCGATCAATAAGATTAACATTAGGTACAGGTTTCCTTTACCTCGGATGGACGATATGATGGATTGTCTGAGTGGGGCAGCGTACTTTTCAAAGATTGATTTGAAGAGTGGCTACCATTAGATTCGAATTTGAGAAGGTGACGAGTGGAAGACAACTTTCAAGACTAATGAAGGCCTATATGAGTGGCTGGTTATGCCATTCGGGTTGAGCAATGCCTCCAGCACGTTCATGTGGTTGATGAACGAGATGCTGAAAGAATTCATTGGTAAGTTTGTGATTGTGTATTTGGATGCTATTCTCATATTTAGTAGGATGAAGGAAATGCATTGTCGACATGTTAGGTGCGTATTGGAAAAATTACAGAAAAACAAGTTGCTGATAAATTTGAAGAAATGTTCTTTTTTCAAGAAGGAACTGATTTATTTGGGTTTTGTAATATCTGAGAATGAATTAAAGATGGATCCGGAGAAGGTTACAGCCATAGTTAGCTGGCCATATCCCAAGAGTTTATTTGATGTAAGAAGTTTCCATGGGTTGGCAAGTTTTTATAGAAAGTTTATTAAACATTTCAGTGAGATTTGTGCACCAATGTTGGACACAATCAAGAAGTCCAACCAGCCTTTTCGCTAGAAAGAATCGGCTGAGAGAAGTTTTCAATTGTTGAAGAACAAAATCACTGAAAAACCCATTCTCAAATTACCAGATTTCAATAAATTATTTTAGGTTGTTGTGATGCTAGTGGGACAACGATTGGAGCAGTAATCAGCTAGGAAGATAAGCCAGTGGCTTATTTCAGCGAGAAATTGAATGAAAGCCGACAAAAATACACATCTTACGATAAGGAGTTGTATGCCGTCATCCAAGCATTGAAGCATTGGAGACATTATTTGCTGGCTAAGGAGTTTGTCTTGTTTTCAGACAATTTTGCGTTGCAGTATATCATGCAACAACATAAGCTGAACCATGAACATGCAAAGTGGGTAGAGTATTTGTAGAGTTTCACTTTTGTTTTGAAACATATCAGAGGCTAAGTTAATAAAGTGGCGGGTGCATTAAGCAGGAGAAGTTTGATCCTACAGGAGAGTACGATACAGGTGTTGGGATTCGAGCACCTTAAGGATTTGTATGAGGCTGATGCAGGTTTTAAAGAAGCTTATGAAGCTTGCCAAAGTCCACTGTTAAAGGATAATAGTTTATGGCTAGATTATAATATTTAGGAAGGGTTGTTGTTCAAAGGAGGACAACTCTGTATTCCAAATTGTTCTATGAGAGAGAACTTGGTCCAGGAGAAACACAGTGGAGGATTAGCCGTGCATTTTGGCATCGACAAAACATTGGATCAGTTGAGCCACTTCTATTATTGGCCAAAGATGCGTAGAGACGTGCAAATATTTGTGAACAGGTGTAAAGTGTGTTAGTATGCAAAAGGACAGAGTCAGAACGCAGGGTTGTACACACACCCTTACCTATTCCGAACAAACCTTGGGATTCAGTCAGTTTAGACCTTGTCTTAGGACTGCCTAAGACGCAGAGGGGATTCAACTCTATCATGGTGGTGGTGGATCATTTCACCAAGATGGCACATTTTATTCCATGCAGAAAGACCAATGATGCCACACATGTAGCACACTTGTTATTCATTGAGATCATTAGATTACATGGCTTGCCGAAGTCCATTATTTTAGACAAGGACATGAAGTTCACAGGCCATTTCTGGCGAACGTTATGGAAGAATTTGGACACGAAGCTGAACTTCAGCTCAGCTTATCATCCACAGACTGATGGGGAAACTGAGGTGGTAAACCATAGTTTAGGAAATCTAAGGAGGAGTTTAGTTGGTGAAAATTCTAGGCAATCCGATTGTGTGCTTGCACAAGCAGAATTTGCCTACAATGACTTGCCCAACAGAATTTCGGGCAAGAGTCCTTTTCATATTCTCTATGGAATGCATCCACGAGGAGTATCCAAATTACGGGATTTGGGACAGTTAGAACACAGGAGTGTTGATGGTGAAGATTTCACGATAGCAGTTAGTGACCTACATGAGTAGGTGAAACTAAAGTTATAGGACAACAATCAGAAATATAAACAGAAAGCAGATCTGAAAAGATGAGAGGTACAACCTGAAGTTGGCGACCTGGTACTTGCACATTTGCGCAAGGAAAGGTTCCCCAGAGGCGAATACAATAATTTGAAGATGAAGAAGATTGGGCCTTGTAGAATCCTCCAGATGTTTTTCTACAAATTCTTGCGAATTGCAGTTACCCCTAGGTATAGGAATCTCACCCATTTTTAGTGTTGCAGATATGTATCCTTACATTGTTGTTCAGGAAGCAGATAGTTCGGAGAGATGAACACAAGACACCTAGGAAGAGGAAGCACCTTGGATCAAACAAATGCCTCCAGCAAAGCCTTTGGAGATCAAGCAGGTTTTAGATATAGGCATGGCCAGACGGAATCAGAAGGAGTATTTACAGTATTTGATTAAATGGAGGGACCATCCTATTGAGGACAGTTCCTGGTTAGACGCTGGTCAGATTCAACGCGTCGAGTACTCCATTGATGAGCTCATGGACATGAGCCATGAATTTAATTTACCCCAGGAGCATGATGTAGGAGCATCTCATTAACAGGGAATGACTAGAAGAAACATTTTCGTTTGTTGCTGAGGTGGCAGAGACGAAAACCTTTTCTTGGAATTGTTTGAGTTTTTAATTGTTATGTAACTTTACACAAGACTGTTAAGGTTAGTTAAGTTAGATTAGTTAAATGTTTCTTTTAATTAGGAATTGTTTTTTGTTTGGCTAACTGGGAAACAATTGCCCAACTGTAATGAAAGAGGGAAAGGCTTAAAAGCCAATCCTAATTCCCATAGAGGGGCGGCTGCCAAGAGAAAGGGGAAAGAAATTAACAGAATTTTTTGAGTCTATTGAGTTTTATGAACTATGCATTGTGCCAACAGGAATTTATTTCCAGAAATAACAGTTATTAACAGATTATTTGTCAAAATAATTCTTGTGTAATGTTTATCAGTGAGATGTAAATTTATGTGTGTGTAAGAAGACAGAAGGGAAATTGCAGGCGTTAAGAATCAACCAAAAGAGAATCACCCTAGAGTGACAAGGTGAATATTGTCCAGAGAAGAAAGCATTAGATGCCATTGGAAGGATATACTACTACATAAAAACCAGAGACGAAAACCCTAAGGCAAATGAACAGGTAACCCTTTTACTTTCCAAACCATTACATTTTCGTTTACATAGAAACATAAATATTGCATTCAAGATTAAATAGCTCATTTACACATTCTTGGATATAACAAACAGAAGACTTTGAACTGAATACCGACGTCATACCATAAGAGCACACATTCTCGTGCCCATAATATTAAGCTAAATACAAACATTCAGAGTCAAGATTTTATTCCACTGTAAATCGAAAGGGTGCCAGACTCTGACAGAGTCCTCTTTATAGAAGTATAAGTTAAGAGTAGCAGAATCGTGACAACTGGTTAAAGGCACAGCTTCACCAAAAACACAAGCGAAAGTATACAGCACAACGTCACAACCGGACAAAAGGCACGGCTTCACCACAATGCTTAAGAAAACACATAGTATTCAATCCAAGTCTGACATCACTATGAACTAAAAATCGAAAGGTATAGGGCTTCCCAATATTGGAGACGTCAACCAAACATCTGCTAAACCCTAGCTAAAACCCTAGATGGAAAGACTCTATAGAGTAGAGCGAGAGAAGAATGAGAAGGGTTCAAATATGACCAAGCAAGAACAACAGAGCCACGCTCTAGGCTTGGAAGCCTGCACACAAGCGAATAAGCAAGTGAATGACCTGTAAATCGTTAGTATGACGAGTTGAAAACCTGAAGGAAACACATAATAATGACCAGCATTAAGTGGAATCCATTGAAACATTACCTATAGAGCAAACGCGACCGACTGACGAACTTGACATTGAGAACAGAGCACCATAGATTGGGTATGCATGAACACCCTGCTCACAGAGGAGCCAAGAGATTAACAGAATGGGAAAAGAGGATAAAACAAGTATAACCAGAGCTAAAACTTACCTTGGATGCATCGCAAAGCACCTTAGAGGCTGAGTCAACCACCGAGCCAACGAAAGAACTGGGCCGAGTATCAACTGAACTAGAGAGATTGACTGAGAGCAGAGTACCAGGCAAGAACGTTGAAGCCCTAAGGGAAATAAAACCCAAAAAAACAGTCAACCAACTCATTGAAGACAAAACGATGCATTGTGAGCAGAATACCTGTTAAACCGAGCTGAGGTTGCTAAAATAAACCAGAATACAATGCTAACCAGTTGATGGACAGAAACACCAAAGACCCTCACACAGACAGAACCGTAACAAGCATGCACAGATCGACAGAGTGACGAATAGCATCAACAGGCTAAGTAGTCGCAGCGGCGGCGCACAAGCAGAGCCACAACATAAAGCAATCCAGAACTTTCCTCGGAAGCTACAGGGGTATAACACTCTGATCGGGTTAATTGGTAAGAAGTGACCGACACACATATTAATACAATAACATAAAATCTCAATAACCGTATTTATTACATCGGATACATTGTCACCACCCTCTCTAATCCACTTGGATTAGTTTCCTCTTTTCTTGCATATCACTTAATGCTCAACTTTGTTTGAGTTTTTTTTTTTTTTTTTTTAAGAAATCAAAAAGTAAATCGTTGGCCGCAACACACAATATAAACATGAGTTTATCATCATTAATATATTCATCCATGAAAACCCAAACTCCTTGTATCTCATATGCCCCTTGTTACTCCATGAGATCTCCATGTTCACATGGTACCATACACAAAAATAAAGTGTATAAATATAACCAACCATTTCAGCATTGATTAAAAATATGGTAAGTGCAATGTTTAGATAGTATTTCAAACAAACAAATCCATCTCTTAGACAAAATTTTGAAAGTAAAGTAATCCAAATAAAATGCACCTTGAATAACTTTGATCATCCCCTCTGCCCATGTGAAGGGGTTGATTCTACTTGTTTCTCCCATTGCTGCAAACAACATGAAGATATTGAACATGTTGATCCGTGAGATGAACCAAAGGATTGATTCTATGCATTTTTTATCATGTTCACTATTCACTAGGAAAACATGGAATTTGGATGGTTGAGGAGTGGGGTTTGAAATAACTTCTCGTTGTCAAGAGGTTTGCTTTGCAGAGGAAGAATGATGTGAAATAAGAGTGGACGATTGAGGTGTTGTGAGAGGCATAAAAATAATGCGAGAAGAAACAAATTGTAAATGTGATGCATGTGCCTAAGGAGGGGGATTCATTGGAGAAATAATAGGCCAACCACGTATTGATTGCACAAGTTGTGTAGGGATTGTAGTTCCCCAACCATCATTATTTGTGTTAACAAGAGGGGCTAAAACATGTGGAGGAATAGGAACATCTACAAAAAGTTGTTGTATCAAAGACGGTTGTCATGTACGTGATTGGATCATAGGCTAAGAATCAATCTAACCCAACAAATTAATGACACCATTATTAAGAAATTTCCTTAATTCCTTGGGATCCACATCAAAGTGGATAGAGACCATGGGTCTCTTGTCCCTTCTTATACCCAAATGTTGATCTCTATTTCCAGTCCATCTGCCTTTGCCTTTGCATCTTCCCTTGTTTCTGTTAAAAATCTCATTCGACATAAAATTTGGAAGACTAATTATTCATAAATTAATTTGAAATATTTCTCTTGATGACGGGTCTTGGTCTCGACAAACGTTGAGAAAAAATGAATATTGTGGGAAAATATCTAGAAACCCATTTCCCACAATCACAAGTAATTAAATATATAATGAAATGGGTTTTCTTGTGAGTAAAACAGTCAGTATTTTTAAAAAAGAAAGTGGGAAGAATAATCTGATAGGGACGGGGGAAACTTTCATGCAAGAACTCATTATTAACCACATAAATATTAAAAATACGTTGATGACCACTACGAAGCAGAGGTCTCTCTTTATTTATTTTCCTTTTAAAATCAATCACTATCATACGGGACGAATTACTAGTAAAAGAGCTTACAGAGTTGATTTACCTTTTAGTTTTCGAAACAAGTTTGTAGTAGAAGTAACAAATTGAACAACATCGACAATGATTACATGACAATTTTCGATGTTGAATTTAAAAGAGAGACCAAATACATTGACTATGTTTCTATAATTTCATAACATACCTGTGAATGGCCAATAACTCAGGATTTTGGCCAAAATATTGGGAATATATAACATATAACAAGACCGTGGTAATAATAAAACGACACATTTTATTTCAGACTTTTGAATTGAGAAATGAAAGTAGGAAATATATATTGCAATTCCAAGACCAAATTTGACAAAAATGAGCAATCCCTGTGCATGGACGACGAATGGATTTTTTGCTCAGAACCCTGAGATCCCAGAACTCCTGCATGCGGTAAAGGGGAAAAGGAGAAATAGTAAACACGATGATAGTAGTAATCTCCTTTAACATCATTAGCATAACAAATATATTAACAACTTACATATACAAACTGTTTAGAGTTAACAAATGGTAAACTGGGATTAATACCCACAAGCAATTAATTCATCGAAAATTGCCATAGTCACCATGGTCATGACTCAAGTGAACTGTCGGGCTACTAAGCCCAAGGCTTGAAGGCCTCAAAGGCCTCTAAGCCTCAAATGCACATAGAAAAAAACTCATAATTCTCACAAAAATCTGTTCACTAAAGGCGTAGATACAAAGGGTTTCAACTATATGACAAGAACAAACAACATGCGTACCAAGTTTTACAAACAATCCCAGGGAAACAGGAAAAGAAAGGGAGAACTCTATGTACTTCACAGGAAGGCAGCAATGACGTTGTGTAACCATACATGGAATAACGTTAGAATTAAAGGAGAGAAAGAATTTTCACAATTAGTTCTTTGTCGTTGTGCCAATATTGTAGAGGAGCGAACCTTTCTATCAAAATTGTAGGGTTATTTGATTTGCAGAAGAAAATTAGAGCACTGGATGGTTTTACTAGAATGGCAAGAATCGAAAAGCCAACCAAATGAAAAGGTGGCAAAGTAAATGCAGGGAGGATGTGAGGCATGTGTCACACTTCCCAATTCCATTATCATCGTGCGAAATATTGGCTCAGGCTTATATTAATTTCCACGGAAAAGCCACATAACCAAGAACCAGTAAAATAACCAATACAAATACGCTATGTCACATGCCCAACCATTTTACCACTTGTAGGACGTGCGTAATATTAATGTGTATAATATTGACCATTAATAAAATATAAGTCCTCCGCTGGCAAATGGTTATGTCGAGAAAGAAGGCCCAAATTCCACTGAGATATTTATCAAACCAAAATCAAAACATTTCATAGTTGGCACATTAATCAAATACAATAATTAGACACGTCTACAATCACATAGATGAGCGCATTGCCTCAGTATTGTAACACTGTGTGATGAGCACTTGCGGACCAAGCAAAAGGTGTGATCCCCGTGTTTTAACCTTTAGAATTCATGGAATAACATCGTGATAGGAGTGCTCTTCTCCTTCACATTGCATGATGTTTCCCCTTTGCAATTATGAGACCCTTAATTTTTCCATATGATTTTCTTTTGAGTGGACTTCTCCTCGACATTATAGAACTTGATTAAGAGGAGAGCATACAACATGCTTTTAACTCTAATAAGTATTCTAGTTAGTGCAGGGGATAACGAAGTTGTGTGTATCTAGGACATTGGAATATAATGATATAATTTCCCACTACATTGATTGTGTTAAATTGCTTTTGTAGAGTTAGGTTGACTCATTGATACAACGCCAATATGTATTGATAATGGTTGGTTGCTTCACCTAATCCCAAGTATAAGTGCTTCTCTAATTTGTTTAAAGTTTGTAAATATCTCATGCTTTCTTGCCATTCTAGAGAATATTATCCATGTTAGGTAGTTCCATCTTCCATATAAATTTGTATCTTATCTCTAATTTGTCTAAAGTTTGTAAATATCTCATGCTTTCTTGCCATTCTAGAGAATATTATCCATGTTAGGTAGCTCCATCTTCCATATAAATTTGTATCTTATCTCTATTCGTTTATGGACATTATAATAATGATTTATAGATGGATATTATATGCATGGATTTATATATTTTAGCACTATTCAATTTTAATAAAGATTTTGTGTATTTATTTGATTTTTTATTTGAGCTATTAAAATTGTAGATATGTCAATATTAAATTGGCTCATAGGGATTGTGAGTGTCATTGCAAATTATAGAGTAAGTTTACTTATGCCACATTGCACAAGAAAAATAAATAGATGCTTCCAAGCATCGAAGTTTTATGTTCACCTAGAAGAAAAATAAGGAAAAAGTCAATTTTCCTTTAACTATTCAAAATTGATTCCAGAGAAAATTATTTGTCAGTTGTAAAAGGGCAGTCTTGTGATTGGGGAAGGGTGAGTGGTGTTGTAAACATCCAAAAAACTTATATGAATAACATTTAGGTGGTTCTTGTATGCCATGAATTGTAATGGAAGGTAATTTTGAAAAATTAGATTAAGGATCAATGTGTTGATAAAATGTTGTAGCGTAATCGCAATAATTTACATGAGCACATGAGGAAAGGGTTATGCTAAATTTATCAATGGTTGAGGTTTTGGCCGATAAGACTATTTAAATATCTAAGATGCGTAAAGGTTATGATGTGAGCATTAATTAATTTGTTGTTATAGTGTTAGGACTTGTTGCCACAAAATCTAGCAAGCCTAGTGAAATGCCTCACTAGGGAGATCTAGACCTCAGGAAAACAAGTGATCGATTAAAATTGTGGCCTCAACATCCTTTATCCAGCTATTTAGTGATGACTGCGCCATAAGTAGGCTTCTGTAAGAGGATCACCTGTAGGATACTCAATAGGAATGGCTCAAGGTGACAAATGAGGTCTATTGATGCGATAGGGTATTGGAAAAGCTTGGATTACTTTGATAATCTTCACCAAAGTTCAAGCATGCTGGAAAAATTGTCATTGATGGCAGAGAGTTTTTGAGTATGTTGTTGAAGTAGCTGAGTATGTTTCTTGTCAGAGGTATGGTCACTAATCTGCTTGTATATATTGTGTTGTAGAAGGTTTCTTTTGTTGTTGAGTATTCAGAGTAGCTTGTGAGCAACCACAGAGATAAGGTTGTTGAGTATGGCCTAGATGTGTTTCCAAAGATGGAAAAAGTATTGGATGATGGTGTTTTTCTACACAAAGATGTTTTGATATTAAGGGCTATGTTGTTGAGTTGGTTTTGTTCCAGATGTTGCAAAGGTCAGAGTTGAAGAAGTACTTGATGAATTTTTTTATGTAAATGGTTGAAGGTTTCCTGCTCACACAATATAATTCCAGTTCAATTATTGTACAAATGTCCATTGGCAATATGCTCAATTTAGTTTGATTGATTCAATGAGTAACTTTTTCATTAATGTTGTTGAGGATGTACTACTATGTAATATGTTGATGTTGTTGAGTATGTGATGCTTTTCAAGGAATGTGATGCTGGAATATGTGGTCAGATATGGAGCTGCATGAAGATGATGAAAGTGCATGAATATGTTTCGATATTCTCCAAATGTAGTTACATTAAATGGTAGTTTGCTTGACATTGGTTTATCCATGGTTTAGGAAGTCATTAGATTTGGTTGAAGTAAATATTTTAATATTATTTAGAGGATCATTTTGTTTTTATTCAAATTTGAAAGAATGGGAAATGAATAGATGGAATGTAAGAAGGTAAGGTTTTCACCTCATATTCTTGTATGGAATAATAACAATGAGCAAGTTGTGTTTATAAAAGATGTGCTTTTGTAGGGTAGAGTTAGAAGGTTAGAGAGTTGATTGAATTATGAGAGAGACCTAGTTTGTGAGTTACCGACACAAAGAGAAAGAGGAAGAAGAACATATGTGAAACAAATTTAAGGAAGAGAAGGCAAAGACAAAGAGATGGAGATATGCATAATTAAAGACTAGGTAAACTAGCACATTGTATTTGTTATTATCAGGGGATTGAAGTCTCCTTTCATATAGAAGCCTTAAAAAGAATAGGTTGGAGCTTGTAAGAGGAGGTAGGAGCTTCCCAACAGGTAGTAGCTTGTAGAAGAAAATCAAGGTAGGAGCCTCCTATAGGTAGAAGCCAACAAAAAATTATTGTAAAAGAGGGAGTAAGAGTTTCCCAACAAGTTGTAGTTTGAAAAATAGCAGACAAGTAGGTCGGAGCCTCCAAAAGCTAATGTAACAGAGAAAGTAGGAGCTTTCCTTTGCATCACAATAACAACAAATTCGTGGTTTTTCCCTTTATGGGTTATCACTTATATCCAATGTTCCACCAAGGCTCTAGGACGCGGGTGTGGGGAGATGCACACATGGGACGTGTGGGAGTACCCTCAAATTTTAGGTATATTTTGTGGGAACGAGGGGAATTTAGAGTGTATATATATATATAATATTATATATATATATATATATATATAATATATAAAATATATATATATAATATATATATATATATATATATATATATATATATATATATATATATTATATATAGATATATATATATATATTCATCGGAAAGCATTAAATACATTTATCTATACATATTTAAATTAAATAATGAAATGTTGATCCATTTTTATCATTCTTACTGATACTTACATCATTCATCCATAGGCCATGAGATTCAATAATGAAATGCATTGATACCTATTCACCTTCTGGAGTTTACATTGATTTAAAAATTAAATTCACCATTCATCATTCTAGATTCTAAACTGATTTAAAATTAAAATTCATCATTCATCATTCTAGAATCTAATTAGTACTAAAGCAAAATAGACTATAATAGACAATGAATATATGAATATATGAATAGTAAATTGATATAACTAAAACTCAAAAATAGTAAAGAGTGACGAGTCGAAGAGGTAGTCTAAGGCACATAGAGGGCTTGGTGCTCTTGATTAAATATTAATTCCATACCCTCATACATGAAAAAAATCCAATGGAAACATTGCAATCCCCCCAATCCTGAAATATTAAAAAAATGTTAAGTTTGTTGGGTTTTGAGTGAGATCTAAAATTCTACTTTCTCCATATGAAATCCAATGAATTCAGAACCACTCTCAAACATCTCGAGTCATTTCATGGTAATGTTAAAATTTCAAGTAAAATGATGAAAATGAATGATAAAGGAAAATTCCATTTTTCTTTAAGAATTTAACATTACCATTAATTACATAACAGTAGTAGGGCCCTAGGGTTGGATATTAAACATCCCCACTCATAAATCATTGTTTTCAAGCAAAATTAAGGGAGCGCGGGGGGGTGGAGGGGTGGGGGGCTAGCCTTTTCTGATGGGGGATGCCAATGAGCGAACATGGGGGCTATCTCTTTCTGATGGGGGATGCCAATGAGAAACCCCTTTTGGGGAAACATATCCACCACACTGGGGAAAGATTTCCCCCTATGTTCCCCACATTTCCCTAAAAAGGGGGATGTGGGGAAATGTTTCCCCAGGTGTTCCCCCATCCCAGGTGTGTGGGAAGCATGAAGTGTGTGCATCCCACCCTGGGGGACATGTCCCCATGGAACATTGCTTATATTTGTTGTCCACATGTGGTGCTTTTATGTGTCTTTTATGTTGTGATTTAAATGTTGCTTACATATTAAATCTGCTATTGATATGATGTTTTTTGGGTCATTTAATAGTTTAGATAAATATTGAAAAGAAAAGTAAAGTGAAATTTTAATATCCATGAATGCACTGTATTGATTCACGCCCCTTTAGGTATAGTCAGGGTTCCAACAATTGGTATTAGAGTCAGTTCCTTTTGTATCAACTTAACCACTAGAAGGTAGACCCAGTTAAATCATGGATTGTCAAAGTATATTTGTGCTTAGTACAAGAAAATTCCAGGATTGGAGAGAAAAAGTAAAAATTGAACTGATTGGAATGTGATGTATATAATAAAGGTTCCCCCTCAATGCAAGAACGACAATGGAATGCTTAGGCTAAATGTGCATTTTACAACAATCTTCAGAATCTTGAACTTAGATGGTTATAGATCTCAAAACTGCAAAAGAAATATGGGATAGATTGCAAGTCATGCATGAAGGAGATACTAGTAACTACAATATAGAAAAATAGAAGAAAGAAGAAGAAGAAGAAGGCCTCTTAGAAGGAAATTGTTCAGTTGAATGAGACCTATTTTTTTCAATGTAAAAGAACTTGATTATCACGAGGAGAAGAGAGATGAAGACCAAGTTAAGTTAGAATCAACTTTCATTGAAATAGAAAGACTTGTAAATGAAAATAGAGATAAAAGGAAAGCACTACAAATGTGTTGAGAAAGAGCACGAGTACAAGGAAGAAATCATTAGCCTGAGGACATAGTTGGAAGAAACTAGGAAAGTTGATGAAGTGATCAGTAGCCGGCTGAAGGTGAGAGAGGAACAATGTGAAATATTAGAAGTTGAGATTGCTTCAGCAAAAAATGAGTTATGTAAAATGAGTAGACATTGTGAAAGGTTAGAGGAGGAGGTTGTCTCCATGAAAAATAAGTCTGAAACGAGCAATAACTCAAAGGTAGCCACAAAAGATAATAAAGTAGGTCTAAAAAGGCATGTAGGAGAAGATGCCAACAACATGATTAGTAAGGAAACGAACATGACATTTGAGGAATGAGTCAAAGAAAGTGTATTTTGCAAAATGCAATCTGCTCTGAGAGATGAGTTTAGGAAGCTTGCAAGATTTCAAAGGAGGAATAGCAACTTCTTTGCTCCCCTATTGGAAAATGTCACATGCTTCCATTGCCATAAATGTGGGCATGTAGTAGCTAATTGTAGGAGCAATCAAATTAAGGTCCATCCTCAACATATAAGGAAGTCCCTTCAAGTAAGCAATCAAAGGAAATTGTTCCCTACAAGAAGACCATCAATCGTCAAGTACACAAACTCTTTCTATGGCTATTTTTATTTGTGAAATGCTTTTGGACATAAAGTTGTTGATTGCTAACACTATTTAAAGAAGAGTAGAAATGGCACAAGAAGAAGCAACAACTTTCCTCCATTTCTTGGCCACACAAGATATTATGTTTGTGACAACCTTGGCCACTTGGCCAAAGATTGTGAGTTTCCTTGTTCCTTAAAGAAAACTAAACAAAAGAAGGAAGTCACTCAAAGTAGACTGAAGAACAAGCTATAAGGAAATTCACATAGCACAAGGCATGCCACCAAAGTATAGAAAAGGAAGAAAGAGCAGTGTGTAACTTTAATGAAAAATTGAAGTCAGCATGGCCTCAGGGGGAACTGCTCAAGGAAATTAAAGAAACTATAAGCAAAGAAAATCTTGGTGAGTGTTAGAGCAATAGACGTGAAATGAGTCTCTAAGAGTAGCCCCAAGGATGTTTTGGAAAAGAGATAATAAATCTGATGAGACCAAACTTGCATATGAGGTATGGTAGAGATGTTTTACGCATGGTTAGTATAATAAATGGAGAGATGTTACTCTCTTATTTGGAGTACTTAAAAAGAGCTAAAGCAAGACTCCATTAATAGTTAATCTTATGGTAGAATACATGCATCTCTTTCACATGAAATCTATATGGTGGTGTTGTGCTGTACAACAACCCCCCATTTCTATAAAACCTTTACACAAAATTTTTAATATGAAATGGGTCCATTTTTAAATAAACTTAGTTAGATTTGTGAGTTAATGAATAAAACTGATATTAACCTCATAATAACAAAAATCCTTATTAAAAGGCCCGAAGTAAATAAATCATTTTATAAATCCTTTTGATAAAAAACAAAGTGTTCCTTTAAAAAAATATAAAATCATTCTACATTGCGATAAAGTGATCGAAGATCGCATATCGCAATGACAAAGGGACATACACAAAAACAAAGTCCCATCCAATTCTCTGATCTGAAAAGGAAATCACAATCGACAATCAAGGAAATCAAATGCCAAAGGTACATGCACAAGGGCTCATTGTATCTTCCGATCCGATATCGCAATCGGTAATCGAAGATATTCATTGATAAAGGGACATACTTAAAGGCCTCATCAAATCTCCTGATGCGATAAGGTAAATCGCAATTGGCAATCGACACAGTCATATGACAAAAGGTTAAAAGCTTAAGCCAAATCCCGACTACGATCAATTAATTGGGCGCACATCTCAAAAGGTAAATATACGTGGAAAAATGGTTTGCATGCATAATACCCCGCTCCATTATATTATAATATTACCTTTCAGCAATCGGAAATATTCATTGCAAGTACTAAAGCCATTCCCTTTAACATTCCCGATTGCGATTTGCGATTTATCATTGATCATCGATCAAGGAAATCCAAAGCACACTTGAAGTAATCATTCGATATACGATTGACAAGATGGACATTTATGGTATTATTTACCACGATTGGCAGTTCGAACAACTATTTAATATTACAGTTAAGGATAGATCCTGTAAAAGATTTCATTCGTGGTAATTGTTAACTATATTTCATTTATCGTATGTCAATCACTGCAATTCTATTCATTTTCATATTGGCTTGTAATAGCACTATCTCTGTATTACGGTTTGCAATTGTCTGTGTAGAGTCTCTCTAAACCCAGAAATCCAGAGAAAATGGGGAAGAAATCCATAGCAACTCCTATAGCCAAAGATCCAACACCGAGCAAGAAAGGATTAATCTCAGATACGACATGTCTTGGTCTAGGAAATACTAGCTAGGAGAGCATTTATAATTTGATAGAAGCAGAGGAGCCCGAAGAACTAGAAGAGGAAGCCACTTTTGATTCAACCAACAAGTCAGAAGGAACTATCAAGGAGTTGGCTTGCTCTTATCTTCATAGGATAGCAGCATCAGCTAAAATCTTGCCATACACTGATGTAGTAAGATGGGTGATTCAAAAAATCCCAACTACGAACAGAACATTTTGCACAGCAGATGGGAGGATATTTGGCTCATTCAAGACTGAAGATCTCAGGAAAATGTATCATCTGCTGTCACTCGAGAAGTGATACAACAAGGCATTCCTAGAAGCGTTTGCAAAGGAAAACGACTCGGAGTCAGACCCAATCAAGTAATGGAGGCATTTCCCGGAGAAACACAAGCATGAGTCATCGGGTAAGTACTCTGTTGACTCATTAGCTTCCCCTTATTGCTATGCTAGAGCTATGATGTGTAGACTATGGTGACAACATGATTGTGCCAAATTCACTATAGAGATGGTCCCCCTAATAGAAACTGCAATCAATGGTTATGTTATTGATCGGGTAAATATTTTGTCTGATAGACTAGACACTGAGATATTATATTACAGAAGGAATGCATCTACAACATCCCGCATCATTCCCCCTTTCTATTACAATGCATATATTATGGATACTATTTGCTTTAATTTTGAATACTCAGTACTCGGATGAAGGTGGACTCCGCAATATCTGAATCCAATACATATTTACCACAAGCAGTTATAGAAGGCACACTAAAAAAATCACCTGTATAGAATTTACAATGGTTTTATTTTACCTGTATATTATTCTATTTTCAATAAGCCTGCCCCCAGGATATCCCAGGAAGCAGAAATTGACTTGACAACAGTAGGTAACTGGTTCGGTGAGGAGAAATTCACCTATGTGAGGCTTTTTGGTAGTCTCACTAAACCCCATTTTCTTCCCCTATATGTTCCTGACAAATTGTTAGCTCAAGAATTGGCTTATCAGATAACAGTGGAAGCGACAACCAAAACCCTTAGGGATTCAAAGAAACAGATGTGGCCTATATTTCCCTTACGATGTGGCGTCTTCACCTTACATGATTACAAGCATGCAAAAAAAGGAGAGAAAATTCAGATGTTGAATCTTGCCACCATTCCTAACAGGCAATATGACCCAAATAAGGTTGCCCATAATGTCATCGCTTAAGTTAAACTGGCCAAATTCGATCATGAAGCGGATGACTTTGATGATTTGTTTTCTTCGGCCGATACAGCTTTTCAAGTTAAAGGATTGGCTGGAATCAGGTATCAAGAAGAAGAGTTAGAAATTTTCAATAGGCTCAGAGACCAGAGGTTGCAAACTCTGCCTTTAGACCTATTAGCTACAACCCTTACAGTTCAGCCACCAAGTTAAACTGAACAGAATGCAGCTGACAAGAACCCTACAGTGGAAAAGATTCGTGAAAAAGAAAAATTTCCAGAGCAGGAGTAGGGACAAGGAAAAAGTGGTGAACTCATTGATTCAAACATTTATGTTGATCCCAAATTGCTCAAAGAATGGAAACAATTTGACTCAATCATCAGTAATACTGAGAACCTACAATATTCAGCACAGCTGAGGTGACAACTAGACAGAAGACAACAACTAATACAGTTTCGACTGAAGGAACTAGCGGCCCACCCATGACTCAAAAGGATGTAGAGATAATCCCCGAGAATCCATCTGATGAAATTTTTCTGCATGTAGAAGAAATACCACCCTTGGATGTCTTCTACAACCCTAAGCATAGGGCTGTAATAAAGAGACAAAGGAAAAAGAGAAAACTTGATCAATCTTCTCTTTTGTCTTCACAAATGGAGATAATAAATGTGGTATGGAGAGAAGAAGTCAACCCTTCTAAAGATCTCACTAAACTCTCTTAGTATGCTGGAGCATACACAACAGCTACTATGGACAAATCATCGGAGGTAAGTAATTTGCTTAAAGAAAAGGATCAAGCAATCATTTCGCTGGAGACACAGGTACAAGAGAAGTAGTAGAGGATACAGTAGTTAGAACAGCAGTTAGCAGCCCATAGGCAGTCTAATAACCAATTGAACGAGCAAATGCTCAAAGAAAAAAAAAGGATTGATCAACATGCAATCCAGAAACAACAGGAACTATCCCAAGCATTGAGCAAGCTACAATCAATAAATGAACAGTTGAGAAAATCAAAAGAAGAATAGATCGCTCAACTTTCATTGCAAATAGAAAGGTTCAAAGGATAACCCCAAGTGGGAGAATTCAAATTAGAGGCTCTCCAAACTACCAAAGAACTATCTAATCAGTTGAGCTTATTATGTCATAATATCTCTCTCATTCATCCCTTATGTAAAATTTCCTCATCTATGATTGATAAGTTAGTTAATGCAAGACAGAAATTGGAGCAAGTAGATGAAACACTAATAGATTTTCTCTCTTGGCAAGAAACCAAGGAAGGACAAGCTGCAAATCTACCCCAAATTCTGGAATCGAATAAAGAAATCCTATTCCTTGAGTGGCAATCTCAACTATGAAAGTAGAAAGGGCGACATCAAGATCTAGATTGACGACTAGTAATCTGGTTGAATTGATTAATGATACTCTTTATTTGTCAAATTTAATTTCAGAATGTTCTCTAGGGAAACTTCCATTGGTGAAAGCATTGGAATAGACATGGAAATAGGAGTTGGAGCAGAGGGAAAGATTAATCGTTCGTATTCAAACTTTAACATGGGAAACCTTTTGGTTCTTCCTTGTTAAACCACATAGTTAGAGGACAACGATGAAATGCCTCACCGATGCAATCGGTTACATGATTCCCAAAATTACTGATGCCACATATACTGCCCAGTTACATTCGTGCATGAGTCGTCTTTTAGAACTGCAACCGATGCTCGCCATTTTCCAGCTCAAGCCACAAGATAGTCAGTCGAAATAGTGAACCATTCTAACTGACTGCAAGCATGCTTATTTCGGGAAGATCTTCATATATTTGTGATTTGGTTATACTAGCACACAACATTTTTATTTCATAGTTTGTTAGTTTAGATAGTATTTATAGACCCTTTCATGTTTTTAGAAAGGGTCCTCAAATTTTGTTTTAAGACTTGAATCGGAAGTCGCACTATTGTGCTTTCGATATATATATTTTTTTATAAAAACTGGACCTGAATTCTGAGTTTTAATGAAGAGTACTTCTATGTGATATGCACTATTGCTTCTTGTAAAAGTATTTCCAAGTTGAAAGGCAGGATTTGAATGCGATTTATATTGGAGAAGACTCAAACACATATGGTACTACTATTTATGTCTTGCTTCATGCTTTTATGTGAATCAACATTTATTCATTTTGCTATTATTGAT
This sequence comes from Pinus taeda, assembly GCA_000404065.3. Lineage (NCBI taxonomy): Eukaryota > Viridiplantae > Streptophyta > Pinopsida > Pinales > Pinaceae > Pinus > Pinus taeda. The sequence continues at coordinate 37,383 of APFE031115156.1, read as the reverse complement.
GTATGTATATGCTTTCACAGTAATTCTTTGCCTTATCACTATTGAATATTTAAGAATTGTTATTTTTCATACATATGTGTGTCAATGATATATAAAGATTAGTGTAATAATGTTTTAATTATTACTTGAACAAAGTAATTATCATATGAATGAATATTTTTATTTATAAATGGAGTCATCTATATGCCTACTTGTTAATAAGAATCATCAAGAATTTCACTAAGAGAAAAACTTCCCGGGATATATTAGTTAATTAGATTGTTGCATTTTAGAATAAATCATCCATCATTCCCATTAGATATTAGAAAATCAACCACTTATCCATCCCATTTATAAATCATTGGAAAATTGGTCCCATTATATCCAGTCGGAGCCACCACACCAAACGGAAAAGGTGTTTCCTTTAAGGTCCAGACCGGGTGGTTTTCCTCGATGTTGATGCAATGATTTTTGAGGCATCAAAATTTTTGGCGCTAGAAGGAGGGAATGAACTGTGAATGGCGAGCAAACCCAAATCTACAATCCATTATGAGAGTAAATCTCCCTCCACCTCTCCTCCAACTTCTCCCTCACATGGTGGAACTCCAATTTTCAAGCGAGAAGTAGAGGAGACAACAACCACTGCTTAACCCCAAAATATCTCAGATAAATCAACTCCAGAATCCCCGGAAGTACAGTCTCTAATCCACAAACTTCAAGTATTCTCAATATCACCACATAAATCTAAGTTATCTCAAGGCAGTATAACTTCATAATTCATTTCTTCTCACCCCCTCACTAGGCTTCAGAGTGAAAAGCTTGGTATTGAACCTAGCGAGTTACCTTTTCCTAAAAGGAAATGGGCAAGGAAGACAATTGAAGGGTTTGATAGTGAAACCTTCTCATCATCAACATCCATTTCATCTTCTCCAGTGCGAAGTCAACCATCCACTCCTCCACTCCAGATTGTCATTCAACAGGGGACTAGAACATCAACATCTATTTCTCAACCATCTCAAACTTCAATATCTACTCCTTCCCAACCATCTGGAACTTCATCGGCACTATCATCCATTAGTAGCTCGATAATGGCACAAAATCCATGGAACAATCCTGGTGCAATCACAATGCCTGCACCTTTGCACCCATTGCCAGCTCATCCTGAAAAATGGTTGCCAAATTTTAGTCCAAATGCAGGCATATAGGCAGATGAACACATAAACAACTTTATGTTGTCAGTCAACTTAAAAGGGGTTATGAAAGAAGATGTAGTTGTTAGACTTTTCCCTTATACCCTACAAGGATCAGCTGGGTCTTGGTACTTTTCCTTACTATCAGGATCCATTACTGGTTGGAATACTTTTTAAGAACAATTCTTAACTAAATATGGTGATGACAGATCTGTAGCAATTTAATCGATGATCTTTCAAATCTTAGAACAAAGTCTACATAGCCTATTAAAAATTTTAATTCACGATTTAATAAACTCTTAAATAATATTCCTACTGCCTCTAAACTAAGTGAACAAGTTAGAAGTGAATGGTATATAATATCTTTACCTTCAAACATGGCTATCTTTGTAGATAGAGCTGCAAAACCTGCTCTAGTAGAAAATATGAAAGAGGCACTTGCTATAGGAAAATGTATCATCGCCTTAGAAAAGAAAGTTTCTCTTGAAGATAGAAAATCTAAAAAGGTCTCCTTCAAAGATGATTCGAAAAAGAAAATGGCTAAAGATCCATACAATATGGAAGGTCTCCAAAAAGTTCTAAAGACTATGTCAAATGAAATGATAGAAATCAAGAAATAAGTAGCTGAGACTTCAACTAAAAATCCATTTAGAAACTTTAAGAAACCATAATCAAAACCCCCTAATGCTATATCCAACGCAAAGTCAGACCCCAAAGACGATGAAGAAGAAAATACAATCTTATCACCTGAAGAAATTGAAGAAAAGGTAACTGTAGAATGTCATGGGATATGGGACTTCATCTTGTCCAATTCTGATACAGAAAATGAACAGGAAGCTTTCCCAGTAAGTACCAGGAGTAAAGGCACTCCAAAACCTGTTCAAGTAACTTAGAAGAAAAATAACATGGGTACCACTACTAAAGAAAAATCTCCCACAAAGAAGTATACAGTGACACCTATTCAAAATCAGCCATCAACTTCCAATCCACCTTCAACATATAAAACATTAGTAGTTGCAGACTCTATGGATTAAAACATTATTGAAGACATGAAGAAAACAAAGGTAAATATCACTATGTTTGAACTTATTAAACTCAAACATCAACAAAAATTGCTGCTCAAGGAATTAGATGCTGTACCTTCTTCTCCTCTTCCAAATGTTGTATTGTCCAAAGTTGCTAATGAGACAGGTAAACCACCATCTGGTAGAGTCGAAGCTACTGATGTTGTTCTAATCAGAGATAAATCAAATTCCCATACTCCTCCTTTTCTCTTGACCTATGAGATTTATAACAGAAATCTGCATAATTGCTTGATAGACTCAGGGGCTTCCTTGAATATAATGCTAGCCTCAGTTCGTTCTAAACTAAATATTGAACCCCAAAAGTCTGCAATCCATATTGTCCAATTGGATAGAACTAAGGTCCAAGTATTAGGAGAGATCAACTCAGTTACCATTAGGTTATCAGCTTATCCAAGAGTGGTTCAAAGAATTGACATTTTAATCGCTGATATTCCTGAGTTTTATGGTTTGATTTTAAGTAGAGACTGGTTTGAGAAACTTCATGATTACATTTCTACCGATTGGTCTCACATGTGGCTGCCCTATAAAGGAAAGCCAAATCAGATTAAGATCGATCAGGAGAAGCATATGACTCATACTGTAACAGAGTTTGAACAAGAAAACCAGCCAATAACATTCAACAATAACATTCTGGGTAACTACTCATCCGAATCATTCTTTGGTAATTTTACTGCTCAAACATCACCTTTCTCAGTTAATAGTTTCACATCTCAAATTGAAAATTTTTCTCACACAGATACATCAAAGTGTGTTAAAAGTGTTGAGGAAATTGTAAATAAAACTATAGATAAACCTTTATTCTGGTTATTATATTGTGATGGGTCTAAATCTAATGAAGGTGCAGAAGCAGGATGTATTTTAGTTAGTCTTGAGGGAGAAAAGACCATGCTATCATGAAGATTAGAATTTGAGTGCACAAATAATACTACTGAATACAAAGACTTTATAAAGCAATCGGTCTTAAGGTACAATATTTGAAAGTGTTTGGTGACTCTGAAATTGTTATAAAACAAGTCAGAAATATGATACATTGTCTTTCTAGTCACCTTAAACATTATCAATCTTTGGTACAAGACCTTGCATCTCATTTTTTAGCATTTAATATCTCTTCCATTCCTAGATCCCAGAATACAGTAGTAGATTTACTAGCCAATGTTGCTTCTAAGCTCCTTCCATCTGAAGATTACAGTCCCGATAGATTTTCAATAGAATTAATTTTTAGACCATCGATTCCTGATAATGTCACTAACTGGCGAGTATTCAATCATGATGAAACATTTTAAATTTCTTAACTTCTTATAAGTCCTATGATGATCAAATTATTGATGAAAGTGAGCATGATCTTCAAATGAAAGAAAAACTTGAAGAAAATTCAATACCTAAAATAGTGGTGAAGCTTGAAGACCTTTATGACATCAAAGATAGGTTTAAACAAGTTACTAATTCAAAGCTTCAAAGTTCTAATTTGAGATTTGAATTAATTAACTTTGGTACAGAGGACAAGCCACAAAACATCAATTTGGGATTAGGACTCACTTCAGAAGAAAGAATTACATTTATCAGATTATTGCATAGATATAAAAATCTCTTTGCTTGGAAATATGATGATTTGAAAATGTATGATACATCTATCATACAACATACAATTCCAATGCTATCTGAAGAAAAACCATTACAGTAGAAATTAAGGAAAATTCATCCTAACCTAGAGAGTCAAATAAAAGCTGAATTAAACAAACTCTTGAAAGCTAAGATAATTTTTCCTGTTAGACATTCAAATTGGGTGTCCAACATGGTGCCAGTAAAGAAGAGAAATGGTGACATTAGAATTTGTATCGATTTCAGAAACCTTAATAAAGCAATTCAAAAGGATAAGTTCCCTCTACCAACAATGGAGCAAACTCTCCATTCAGTAGCTCGATCTGAATTAATGTCCTTCTTAGATGGTTTTTCAGGGTATAACCAAATTTTGGTGCACCCCGATAACAGACATAAGACTACTTTCAGAACCAAGTGGGGAACTTATGCCTATTAAAAAATGCCTTCTGGATTAATCAATGTTGGAGCTACATTCCAAAGAGCAATGGACATAGCATTCAAAGGTCTAATCAATAAATTAGTAGTTGTCTATTTGGATGACATTATTTTTTTCTCTAAGAAAAGATCAAATCACTTGCATGATTTGAAAAAAATCTTTGATCGCTGTAAAAGGTATGGCTTTTCACTCAATCCTAAGAAGTCTTTTTTTGCTCTTGGGTTTCATTGTTTCAAAGGATAGTATTTATATTAGATAGAATCAAGGAGATTTTTGATATCCCATTTCCACATAATAAAAAAACAATGCAATCATTTTTAGGTCAAATTAACTTTGTAAAAAGATTTGTTCTAGATTTTTCACAAATTGTTTTACCATTACAAACCATGATCAAGAAAAACTCAGTGTTTAAATGGGGGAATATAGAAAATGAATATTTTGATTCAATCAAGCAAGCGATCATAAGTTCTCTTGCATTAAATGCCCCTGATTTTTCAAATCATTTCATTTTATATACTCTTGCATCTGATTCATCTTACGCAGCAGTGCTGACACGAATCAATGATCAAAACTTGGAGGCACCAATTTCATTTTATAGTTCAAACCTTCAAGGTGTCGAACTTAATTACTCCGAAGTTGAAAAGAAAGCCTTTTCTGTATACAAAGCCATTAAACACTTTAGGCCATTTCTCTTAAAATCTCACACATAAGTTATAGTCCCTTTTTCAGCAGTAAGACAATTACTAGTTCAAAGGGAATTTGGAGAAAAAAGGGCAAATTGGGTCACAGCATTACAAGAATATGATTTGGACATTAAACCAACAAAGATTGTCAAAGGCCAAGGTTTTTGTAGGCTGTTAGCAGGAGCTTCTAATATTCAGGAACATGAAGGTACAAACAATATTGAAGAAATCAATGAGATAAGTACCATCAATCTTGAATCTCAATATGTAGATTTGATATTCTATTTGAAAAATAGTTATGCTCCTTCTAATATTTCCTATAAAAATAAGTGTGCCATAAGACTGAAGGAAAAAAACTTCGTGATTGTTGATGATGTGTTGTTTAGACGGAATTATGATTCAATTTTGTTAAGATGCTTAGAAAAACCTGAAGCGCAAAAGGTCTTGCAGGAACTGCATGATGGTCTGGCAGGAGGAAATTTTGGAGTTGATAGAACAACTCACAAAATTATCCATGCTTGGTATTATTGGCCCACCCTATTTAAAGACACTCATGAATATGTGAGGAAATGCAGAACATGTCAAACTACCAGTGGAAGACAAAGGAAGCCAACTTTTTCTTTGCAACCAGTCAACATTGAACAACCCTTTGAACAATGGGGATTGGATATCATTGGAGAAATCATTCCACATTCATCCAAATGGCATAGGTATATTCTTACAACTACTGATTACTTTACCAAGTGGGTGGAAGCTATTTCTTTGAAGACAACAAACTCTGAGGCAATCATTGAATTCATAGATCAGTTCATCATTACCAGGTTTGGTGTCCCAAACACTCTTATTTTTTATAATGCATATTATTTCTTTGGTAATTCCATACTTGAATTTGCTATTAAAAAAGGATTCAAATTGAAATATTCTGCAAACTACTACCCTTAGGGTAATGGTTTAGTAGTATCCACCAATAAAAATCTCATCAAAATAATTAAAGAACTATTGATCAGAATCATAAGAACTGGCACAAGTCTTTGATATTTGCACTATGGGCAGACAGTATAACACAAAAGACCTCAATAAGCACTTCTCCATTTAATCTAGTGTATGGAAAGGAGGTTGTCATACCATCAAACTTAGTACTTCTATCACTAGCCTTAGTGTAGTTTATTGAAGAAAATCCCTCATCTTCTATTCAATTGAGACATGATCAGATCCTAAAACTAGAGGAAGAAAGAGAGAAAGCCCGAATTACACATGCGAAGCATCAAAAAACTATCAAGTCTTCTTTTGATACAACTTCAACTGGCTCAAAACATTTACAAGTGGTGATTTGGTTTTGAAATGGGACAAAGCCCACGAGGATAAAGGAAAACACACTAAGTTTTAGAAAATGTGGCTCGGACCATTCCAATCAACGAGAAGATAGGCTCATCTACATTCATATTGCAAGATCTATCAGGAAAGAGAGATTCTCTTCCTGTCAATGGGCTTATTCTGAAAAAATTCTTCAATTGAGGAGGTAACCCCTTCTCACTTTGTAAATATTCAATTTTTAGCTATATTTGTGTGAATAATTAGTTATTTTCTGTCTTAGGAAATAAATTTGTAAATAGTCTTCTATTGGTCTTTACTATTTTGAAAAAGTTACTCAAAAGGAAATAGTTTTAATATTTACTTTTGATAGATGGAAGCCTTGAAGGACAAGGAAAATTTCTAAGAAATTAGGTATAATCAAACTCTGAAAACCCTTTTTATTTTTGTGAAAACTTTTCAAAACTTGAAAAAACTGTAAATCATTCTAAAGTTTTAGAAGCCCAAAAAATGTTATCAATAGAAAGCAAAGACTGATTCAATCTTAGCATCTTCAACTCTCAAAAAACTATCATCCATGTTCTCTTAAGGAGAAAATTGTTCACCCCATCTATCAAAGTTTATGATTTCTCAGAGTGTAATTCTAAAATATATTTGATATAAAAGATAAGAGGTCTTATCACAAGCCTGCTTAGCATGTTCATAGGGGAATAGTTCAACTAACATTACCAACACTGCATACTAAAACATGGTAATGGCTTATAATTATAAAACAAGGGGTCTCATCACGAACCAGCTTGTCCAGTTAAATTACAACCAGTGAATGGCATTGTCAACAACTGGCTACCGAACTAGGACAATGGCTTTTTATCTTACAAAATAAAGAAATAAGAGAAAAATAAAATGCAATACAAAAAATGTGGAAACATATCTTTTGGATTCATTCTTTTAAATCATACTCTGAAATGGATAGAACAACGAATAATTAAATGGTTAAAAGGTAACTCTGGCGAGACCATGGGCATTTGCTGGCAGCAGTGGCTCTACCTATGACAAAGGAGTCATTATACATGCTAAGTTGGAGAAGTCTCTTGTTTTATCATTATTAACCAATTAAGGTTTACTTAAAACTTAGAATGTATTCAATTTTGAGATGAGAAAAAAATAGCGAAAATAGTTTTCATTATATTCATAATTTATGATTACCTAGTTATATTAGATTTTCTCTATCTATTAAGGTTTTCAAACTAAGAAAGTTAGAGCATTAAATTACTTTCTCAGAGATAATTGTTTCTCCTAGTGAATCGCCAATTGTTGTGTTGTACAACAACCCCCCATTTCTATAAAACCTTTACACAAAATTTTTAAATGAAATGGGTCCCTTTTTAAATCAACTTAGTTAGATTTGTGAGTTAATGAATAAAACTGGTATTAACCTCATAATAAGAAAAATCCTTATTAAAAGGCCCAAAGTAAATAAATCATTTTATAAATCCTTTTGATAAAAAACAAAGTGTTCTTTAAAAAAATTATAAAATCATTCTACATTGTGATAAAGCGATCAGAGATCGCATATCGCAATGACAAAGGGACATAGACAAAAACAAAGCCCCATCCAATTCTCTAATCCGAAGAGGAAATCGCAATCGGCAATCGGGGAAACCAAATGCCAAAGGTACATGCACAAGGGCTCATCATATCTCCTGATCCGATATCGCAATCGGTAATCGGAGATATTTGTTGATAAAGGGACATACATAAAGGCCTCATCAAATCTCTCAATGCAATAAGGTAAATTGCAATCGACAATCGGCAGAGTCATATGACAAAAGGTTAAAAACTGAAGCCAAATCCCGACTGCAATTAATTAATTGGACGCGCATCTCAAAAGGTAACTATACGTGGAAAAATGGTTTGCATGCATAATACCCTGCTCCATTATATTAAAATATTACCTTTCAGCAATCGGAAATATTCATTGCAAGTACTAAAGCCCTTCCTTTTAACGTTCCTGATTGCGATTTTCAATTTATTTTTGATCGCTGATCAAGGAAATATGAAGCACACTTGAAATAATTATTCGGTATACGATCGACGAGATGGGAATTTATGGTATTATTTACCACGATTGGCAGTTTGAATGGCTATTTAATATTACAGTTAATGACAGATCCTTTAAAAGATTTCATAAGTGGTAATTCTTAATTGTATTTCATTTATCGTATGTCAATCACCGCAATTCTATTCATTTTCATATTGGCTTGCAACAACACTATCTCTGTATTACGGTTTGCAATTGTTTGTGTAGAGTCTCTCCGAACCCAAAAATCTAGAGAAAATGGGGAGGAAATCAAAGAAATGCACAACAACTCCTGCAGCCAAAGATCCAGCACCGAGAAAGAAAGGATTAATCTCAGATACGACATGTCTTGGTCTAGGAAATACTAGCTAGGAGAGCATTTATAATCTGATAGAAGCAGAGGATCTCAAAGAACTAGAAGAGGAAGCCATTTCCGATTCAACCAACAAGTCAGAGGGAACTCTCAAGGAGTTAGCTTGTTCTTATCTTCATATGATAGCAGCGCGAGCTAAAATCCTGCCATACACTGATGTAGTAAGATGGGTAGTTCAAAAAATCCCAACTATAGACAGAACATTTTGCATAGCTGATGGGAGGATATTTGGCTCATTCAAGCTTGAAGATCTCAGGTAAATGTATCATCTGCTGCCACCCGAGAAGCGATACAAAAAGGCATTCCTAGAAGCATTTGCAAAGGAAAACGACTCGGGGTTAGATCTGATCAAGCAATGGAGGCATTTCCTAGAGAAACACAAGCACGAGTCATCGGGTAAGTACTTTGTTGACTCATTAGCTTCCCCTTATTGCTATGCTGGAGCTATGATGTGTAGATTGTGTGGACAACATGATTATTCCAAATTCACTATAGAGATGGTCCCCCTAATGGAAGTTGCAATCAATGGTTATGTCATGAATTGGGCAAATATTTTGTCTGATAGACTAGCCACTGAGATATTAGATTACAGAAGGAATGCATCTACAACTTCTCGGATCATCCCCCCTTCTATTACAGTGCATATATTATGGATACTATTTTCTTTAATTTTGAATACCCAATAATCGGATGGAGTTGGACTCTGCAAGATCTGAATCCAATCCATGTTTATCACAAGAAGTTATGGAAGGCACACTACAAAAATCACCTGTATAGAATTTGCAAAGGTTTTATTTTACCTGTATATTATTCTATTTTCAATAAGCCTACCCCCAGAATATCCCAGGAAGTAGAGACTTGACAACAGTAATTAATTGGTTCGGTGAGGAGAAATTCACCTATGTGAGGTTTTTTGGTAGTCTCAATAAACCCCATTTTCTTCCCCTATATGTTCCCAACAAATTGTTAGCTCGGGAATTGGCTTATCAGATAACAGTGGAAGGGACATCCAAAACCCTTAGGGATTCAAAGAAATAGATGTGGCCTATATTTCCCTTACGATGTGGCATCTTCACCTTACATGATTACAAGCATGCAGAAAAAGAGGCTGAGAAGATTCAGATGTTGAATCTTGCCACCATTCCTAACATGGAATATGACCCAAATAAGGTTGCCCATAATGTCACCACTCAAGCTAAACTGACCAAATTTGATCATGAAGTGAATGACTTTGATGATTTATTTTCTTCGGCCAATACATTTTTTCAAGTTAAAGGATTGGCTATAATCAGGTATCAAGAAGAAGAGTTAGAAACATTTAATAGGCTCAGAGACTAGAGGTTGCAAACTCTGCCTTTAGACCTATTAGCTACAACCCCTATAGTTCAACCACCAAGTCAAACTGAATAGAATGCAGCTAACAAGACCCTTATAGTGGAAAAGATTCCTGAAAAGGAAAAATTGCCAGAGTAGGAGCAGGGACAAGGAAAAAGTGGTGAACTCATTGATTCAAACATTTATGCTGATCCCAAATTGCTCAAAGAATGGCAACAATTTTACTCAATCATCAGTAATACTGAGAACCTACAAGGATTCAGCACAGTTGAGGTGACAACTGGACATAAGACAACAACTAATACAATTCCGACTGAAGGAACTAGCAACCCACCCATGACTCAAAAGGATGTAAAGATAATCCCCGAGAATCCATCTGATGAAATTGTTCTACATGTAGAAGAAATACCACCCTTGGATGTCTTCTACAACCCTGAGCATAGGGCTGTAATAAAGAGACAAAGGAAAAAAAGTAAACTTGATCAATCTTCTCTTTTGCCTTCAAAAATGGAGATAACAAATGTGGTATGGAGAGAAGAAGTCAACCCTTCTGAAGATCTCACTAAACTCTTTCAGTATGCTAGAGCATACATAACAGCTACTATGGACAAAGCATCGGAGGTAAGCAATTTGCTTAAAGAAAAGGATCAAGAAATCATTTCGTTGGATACACAGGTACACGAGAAGAAATAGAGGATAGAGTATTTAGAACAACAGTTAGCAGCCTAGAGGCAGTCCAATGACCAATTGAACGAGCAACTGCTCAAAGAAAAACAAAGGATTGATCAACATGCAATCCAGAAACAACAGGAACTATCCTAAACATTGAGCAAGCTGCAATAAATAAATGAACAGTTGAGCAAATCAAAAGAAGAACAAATCGCTCAATTTTCACTGCAAATAGAAAGGTTCAAAGGATATCCCCATGTGGGAGAATTCAAATCAGAGGAACTCCAAATTACCAAAGCACTATCTAATCAGTTGAGATTATTATGTCATAATATCTCTCTCGTTCATCCCTTATGTGAAATTTCCTCATCTATGATTGATAAGTGAGTTGATGCAAGATAGAAATTGGAGCAAGTAGATGAAACACTAACAGAGTTTCTCTCTTGGCAGAAAACAAGGAAGGACAAGCTGCAAATCTACCCCAAATTCTGGAATCGCATAAATAAATTCTATTCCTTGAGTGGAAATCTCAACTGATGAAAGCAGAAAGGGCGACATCAAGAGGTAGATCGACGACTAGTAATCTGGTGGAATTAATTAATGATACTCTTTATTTGTCAAATTTAATTTCATAATGTTCTCCAATGAAATTTCCATCAGTGAAAACATTGGAACAGACATGGAAATAGGAGCTGGAGCAGAGGGAAAGATTAATCGCTGGTATTCAAGCTTTAACATGGGAAACCTTTTGGTTCTTCCTTGTTAAACCACATAGTCAGAGGACACTGATGAAATGCCTCACCGATGCAATCAATTACATGATTCCCGAAATTATTGATGCCACATATACTTCCTAGTTACATTCACGCATGAGTCATCCTCTAGAACTGCAACCGATGCTCGCCATTTGCCAGCCCAAGCCACAAGATAGTCATCTGAAACAGTGAACCATTCTGACCGACTGCAAGCATGCCTATTTCGGGAAGATCTTCATATATTTGTGATTTGGTTATACCAGCACACAACATTTTTATTTGATAGTTTGTTAGTTTAGATAGTATTTATAGACCCTTTCATGTTTTTAGAAATGGTCCTCAAATTTTGTATTAAGACTTGGATTGGAAGTCGCACTATTGTGCTTCCGATATATATATTTTAAAAACTGGACCTGAATTCTGAGTTTTAATGAAGAGTACTTTTATGTGATATGCATTATTGCTTCTTGTAAAAGTATTTCCAAGTTGAAAGGGAGGATTTGAATGCAATTTATATTGGATAAGACTCAAACACATATGGTACTACTATCTATGTTTTGCTTCATGCTTTTATCTGAATCAACATTTATTCATTTTGCTATTATTGATGTATTTATGTGCTTTCACAACAATTCTTTGACTTATCACTATTGAATGTTTAAGAATTGTTATTTTTCATACATATGTGTGTCAATGATATATGAAGACTAGTGTAATAATGCTTTAATTATTACTTGAAAAAAGTATTTATCATATGAATGAATATTTTAATTTATAAGTGGAGTCATCTATATGCCTACTTGTCGATAAGAATCATCAAGAATTGCACTAAGAGAAAAACTTCCCAGGATAGATTAGTTAATTAGATTGTTGCATTTTAGAATAAATCATCCATCATTCCCATTATATATTAGAAAATCAATCACTTATCCATCCCATTTATAAATCATTTGGAAACTGGTTCCATTATATCCAGTCAGAGCCACCACACCAAACGGAAAAGGAGTTGTCCTTAAAGTCCGGACTGGGTGGTTTTCCCCGATGTTGATGCAACAATTTTCGAGGCATCAACAAGTGACCATTTACCAATGAAAGTGTACTAACATGGTGAAAATGAAGTAAGAAAAACGTATTTTCAAAGCTTTCCATTCATGAAATACCCATTGGTGGTTTAAAGAAAGGATCAAACATTGATTTACAAAAAATACATATAGAATTCTGAATTAAATGATGGCAAAAATGATTTAGTTCTTTTGAAAAGGAAGAGACTTGGTAAAAGCATGGCTATATACTTGTGACTATAGAACAAAAAAGAGTATCATCGTTCATGTCTCATCACTTGGTGAATTTAAAGTGAATTGTCATGCAAATGACAACCAAAAACCAACATTTATATGTGCAGAGGGAGAAATTAAATAAAAGGTAGTGAGAAAACACTATATATATTGGCAACCACAAGGGAGTGGCAACATCATAAGGATAACATCAACTGGAAATAACTTCAACCTTGAAGCATAGCAAAGTAGCATCGGTCGTAGACATAATACTTGAGAAGACAAACTAAGCATCGAGCATTCAAACACAATGAGCAATGTCAATGTTTTAATGATTAATAACATTTACAGTAAGCGTGAAGAATGAATGCATGCTTAAAAGTGATATTTTGAAAAGCTTGTTTGAGCCTACAAACCCAGCTCTTGAAGTTTCCCTCATTGGTACAAATAAGAACAACACATCATTCGTACATTCCTAACAGAGTCGGCCAAACCTTGAGAACTTGAACGAGCTTGCAGGGCTTCCATTAAAGAACGAGGACATGATTGGTTACACAATGCCCAAGCAGAATAAAAGTATCCAACACTGGATCTAATTCCTTGGTGTTGTAGAAAATTACAAATTGGATTGTGATTTTGTGAACGAAAGTGCCACAAAACAAGAGAATTTTGGAAATACAAAGATCATTCTAGTGTGCCATGGAGAAATAACGTGCAACGCCTGTGGTATATTCCAGGGGAGTTAGATAGAATTTTAGAATGTAAACACACACGGAATGAGACAGATCACTTGGATGAATAATCAAGGATATGGTTGCCCTAAAATCAGTGGGCTTTGGAGGAGGAAAGTAAAAGGAAGAGGAATGACACGAAACTTCGAGGGTTTCAAGCCTATGATCTTCGAATTCAAAAGAGAATGTTTGTGATGTCCAATATAGTAGATGCCAGTGGACAAGCCAGAAATCTTGACTTCATAGGGAATGCGTTTATAAGAAGCTACTCGATGAGGAGGCATCCCATTACCCTAAATGTGATTTGTATCTTGGCTGCGTGCTTGTGGAGAAACTTAGTTGGCGTGGACGACAAGATTAGTGAATATTCCAACATTGCAGTTGTTGGATGGCTACTGTTGGACCAAGATTTTTGTGATGGATTTCAACGTGAGATTTTTAGATGGTGAAAAAGAGAACAACAAAGAAACCACAGCGTTGATAGAGACTCCAACAAAGAGACGAAATGGGAAGCATTCTCAACTAACGTTGAATTTAGCAAAAAGAATCACTTAGCAGAGAATGTTATGACATGTTGGTTGATACTTTATAGAATCGTTACTCATCTGGCATTTGTAATGGTACTCATAGGGATTAATATACAATTGAGAGTCATGAGAATTGATCATTATTCACAATGTTTCAGCGGAACATTTAGAGTTAGCATCATGACTGTTGAAATATGACAACAAATTATGTAAATATGAATAAAATTTTGATTAGTTATTACTAGTTAGTTTGATATCGAAACTAGTTATGTAACAGAGGAGGCTCTTATAAAACTAGTAAATACTTGAGAAAATGTAATCATGGAGAATAATTCTTGATTAAATAAATATCCAATCCCTTGCCTAGTAAAATATTGTGTTACTTGTGTGGATTTCAGTTTATTCAGTTTTTTTGCCTTTCATTATTGTTTAATGAATTGATGAGACCAACAAATGGTATAGAAGCTGGAAATCGTTGTACATAGAAGGGTGACACTGAGAAAACAACAGTCGTCGAATTGTTGTGAAGGGTTTCGCTCAGATAGAGTCGTTTCTTTATGAGAAAAGATAGAAAGGGGTTTTGCTCAGACAAAGTCGTTTCTTTAAGAGAAAATACAAAAAGTGCATTGATGGTCCTGAATGGTCCTGACCGCTGCTGCTAGAGAGAACCCTAAGCTGCCAGTCAAACAAGAAGCTTCAGCTGCAAAAAAAATGAAATCGTTGTTTTGAAACTATACGTTTAATCCGTCTAAATTAATTGTCACGTTGAAGCCATCTACCTTTGAGAAAGGGGAGTCGCCAAGGTAGCAACACACCCTTGATGAACTGTGGAGATCCATTGATAAACTTTGTGGCTGCAGAGATTTGTTGATGAATGTTGTTGGTTCTAGAGATAAAGATTTATTGCCGGAAGATCAACAGTGTGAGACACTGCCACTTGCAGCCGCCAACCCTGCTTAGGTGAAATAGAAAAAGAGAATCGAAGTTTACAGAAGAAACTTCAATCAACGGAAAGAGTCTGGGTATTCATTTATTTATTTATTTGCAGAAATTTAAATTCTGTTTGAGCACTGGTAAATTTGTGAAGAGATAAGGGGAAATAGTTTTTGAAGAACTTTTTGGAAAATTTTTCCCACATATTTAAGGCAATTAAAAAAAAAATTTTGAATCTGTGGAGGAAGCTTGAATTAAAAAAAAAGGCAACATAATCAAATTTTGTTTAGAAAATCAAAATCAGAAAGAAACTCTAGTTGAAAGTAGATTGTGGAAAAAATCAAATTTAGAAATAAATCTTAGAAGCAAATTTAGAAGCAATTTTTTTTTAACGCTATAGAAAGAAATGGCTAAAATGACAAATGCAAAGTTCGAAGTGGAGAAATTCACTGGAAAGAATAACTTTGCTCTATGGAAATTGAAAGTTAGGGATTTTCTTGTGCTACAAGGGTTGCACAAAGCATTGAACGAGGTGAATAAGAAACCCGCTAGCATGACAGATGTTGACTGGGAGGACTTGGATGCCCGAGCTCTCAGTACCATCAGGTTGTGCCTTGCAAATGAAGTTCTCTTCAACATTGTTGAAGAGAGTACAACTGCAGGTTTATGGGAAAAACTGGAAAAAGTATATATGAAAAAATCGTTAACCAATAGAATTTATTTGGAAAGACAATTGTACAGTGTTCAGATGATGGAGGGTACAAAAGTTGCAGAACATTTAAATGTTTTTAATACACTTATATGTTAATTATCAGATATGGAAGTTAAGATTCAGGAAGAAGACAAAGCTATAACCTTGTTGTGTTCTCTGCCCAAGTTGTGCGACCACTTCGTAACTTCAATAAGTTTGAGCACTGTTGATTCTTTGAAATTTGAATCAGTTGTAGGAGCTCTCTTATTTGAAGAAGTACAGAGGAAATCCAGTATTGAAACAGCTACACTAGAAGCCATGAGAGGCAGAGGACAATCAAAAGAAAGAGGAGAAAAAACAAGGGGATATTCTAGATCAAAATCAAAGGGAAAGAAGTGTAAGGGGAAATGTTGGTACTGCAATAAAATTGGTCACCTCAAGAAAGACTGTTGGAAATGGATAGAGTCTGATAACCCAAAGAAGGAAGAAAATCAAGTTGATTCAGGTATGAGAGATGAAGTTTTATCTACTAAAGAATTATGTATAATAGATGAAACTTTACCTATATGTAATGTCTCTCAGAATTTTAAAAGATGACTGTTAGACTCTGGTGCTTCTCATCACATGAGTCCACATAAAAATTGGTTTACTTCATATGAAGTTGTAAATGGTAGTTCTGTGTTTATGGGTAATAATGTATCATGTCAGACTGTTGGGATGGGAAATATCAAGATGAAAATGTATGATAACACAATTAGAACACTAACTAGTGTTAGACATGTACCTGAATTGAAGAAAATTTTGATTTCTTTGGGAGTTTTGGAGTTGGATGGTTATAAGTTTACAGATCATAATGAAGTGTTGAAAATCTCAAAAAGCGTCCTAGTTGTTATGAAAGCAGAAAAGGTTAGAAATCTTTACAAACTCAAAGGAAGTACTCAAGTCAGTGGAGCAGCAATTGTGTCAGAGAAAGAAGAAGAAGGCACTTGTCTATGGCATCAATGATTGGGTCACATGAGCGAGAAAGGTCTTCAGGCATTGATGAACTGTAAATAACTTTCTGATTGGAAATCCTTGAAGTTGGATTTCTGTAAACATTGTGTATGGAAAATAGTGTAAACAAAGGTTTAAAACTGGAAGTCATAATAGTAAAGAAATTTTGGACTATATTCATTCTGATCTGTGGGGACCATCCCCTGTTCTATAGTATGGAGGTGCTTTATATTTCTTAACATTTATTGATGATTTCTCCCGGAAATTTTGGGCCTTTATGTTAAGAAAGAAAGCTGATGTATTCAATGTATTTAAACAATTTAAGGTAGAAAAAAAACAGGCAAATCAATTAAATGTTTAAGAACTGACAATGGTGGTGAATTTACTTCTCTAGAATATGAACAGTATTGTAAGGCTGAAGGAATTGTTAGACATAAAACTGTTGTTTATACTCCTCAGCAAAATGGTGTTGTTGACTGTATGAATCAAACTCTTATGGAAAGAGCCAGAAGCATGATCAACAATGCTAACCTGCAAAAAGAGTTGTGGGCAGAAGTAGAATCCACTACTTATTATTTAGTTAAAAGATCACCTTCAGTAGCGATTAATTGTAAAATTCCTGAAGAAGTTTGGTCAGGTCAGTCTTATGATTATTCACATTTAAGGATATTTGGTTGTGATGCCTATACTCTTATTCCTAAAAATCAGCGTTCAAAATTAGATCCAAAATCTTAATGTTATGTCTTTATTGGGTATGACTATGTGGTGAAAGGATACAGGGTGTGAGATCCTACGTCGCGGAAGATAGCCATTAGTAGAGATGTAACATTTGATGAATCTTCTCTTTTAAAATCAAATGTTGAAAGAATTGAACAAAAATAGGTATCACCAATTCAACAAATTCAGTTGGAGGTTAGACCGTTTTTCGAAAGTCAAAAGGAAGGAGAGACTTCTAGAGGAAAAGGTGATGAAGATACAAAGGAAATTGTCAAAGTTTCTAAACCAGTTCAGCAGCCAGTCACTCTAATAAGGTCTACAAGGGAAAGAAAAGCTCCCAAAAGGTTGAAGATTCAGCTTCATCTTTTGCTTTGATTACTGAAGATGGGGAACCTTCTTGTTATCAGGAAGCAGTGGATGATATGCATAGTGAAGAATGGAAAACGTCTATGGAAGAAGAAATGGATTCCTTAGCCAAGAACAATAACTGGGATCTTGTAGAACTTCGTGAAGGGAGAAGTGTTGTTGGATGCAAATGGGTCTTCAAATTGAAACAGAAAGTTGATGGAAGTATCGAAAGGTATAAGGCGAGACTGGTAGCAAAAGGGTATTGACTTTCATGAGATTTTTTCACCAGTTGTAAAACTTGTTTCTATTCGTACTATGTTAGCACTAATTCCATTACTTAACCTTGAGGTAGAATAGTTAGATGTTAAAACAACCTTTCTAAATGGTGATTTGGATGAAGAAATATATATGGAATAGCCAGAAGGTTTTGTACAAAATTGTAGCAGAATATTAGTTTGCAAGCTCAGGAAATCATTGTATGGCCTAAGGCAGTCTCCCAGGCAATGGTGCAAGAAGTTTGACTCCTTCATGGTGAGACAGAACTTTATTAGAAGTAAGTATGATCATTGTGTATACTTCAAGAGTTTTAGTGGCATATTCATTATCTTAGTGTTGTATGTTGACGATATGCTTATTGCAAGCAAAAGCGTGGAAGAGATCAACAGGTTAAAGGCTCATCTCTGTAGGACGTTTGATATGAAGTATCTTGGAGCAGAAAAGCATATCTTGGGCATGGAGATACACAAAGACAGGAAAAATGATAAGCTTTGGTTATCATAGAAAAATTCAGGTATAGGTTGGCTAGACAATAAGCTTTGGTTACCACATGAGAGATAGGGTATAGGTTGGCTAGATGTCAAAAATAGGATATATAAATTTCAAAAATCAATTTCTACTTGACTATTTGGAGTTAGGAGCTGAGTGAGGGCTCATTGGAAAGAGGAAAGAGTCCTCTTTAATATGCCGAGGGAGCCAATATGATAGGTGTTGAGTGTGGAGCATGATTGTTTAGAGGTCTTTGTTTCAACCGGATGTATACCCTAGGAAGTTTGTACACCCCTCCATGCGGGGGGAACTTGTCCCCCCCACAGGGGTCTAGGGGGTCGATCCCCCCAGCTGAGGGGTCCAGGGGCCAGCGGTCACCCCTAGCGGGGGTTTGGGGGCAGCGCCCCAGAAGCTAAAAATAGATGTAAAATTGCCTTGTAAAAGTATATTAATTTCTAGTCAATCTGGGCCGTTCATTAGGTGGATGATCTGACGGTAGAACTTATGTTTAGTTTAGGGTTTTTTCCCCTAGAAGGAAACCCCTCTCTTTATATGAGGGCATTGTATTTGAGGCTGTGTAATAGATGTGTATTCTCTGAGCGAGAAATAGAGGGGTGAGACTGTGAGAGAAAACAGAGGATATTACGACGGATCTGTTGTAGGTTGTGTCTCTTCATTTTGCTAGATAATAGAAAGGAAGGACTGGCTGTTCGGGGTGGATGTAGCCCAAACTGGATGAACCACGTATATCTGTGTCTCTCTTGTTTTATGTGTTTTCTGTGTTTAGATTTCTATAATATTTTATGTGTTCCATTGCTCCTGAATATATAATTTTCTAACAAGTGGTATCAGAGCCAAAGGTCTATTTGGCTGATAAACTCGCAGGAAAGAAGGGTTCCTGGTTCAAGTGGAAGTAATGGGGGAAGATGGTAAGTTTAGGGTCGAGAAATTTAACGGCCAAAACTTCTCGCTGTGGAAGATGCAGATGGAAGATTATCTGTATAAGAAAGATCTATACCTACCATTGGGCGGAAAAACAAAGATGCCGACAGGTATGATAGATGAAGAATGGAACCTTCTCGATAGAAAGGAACTTGGAACAGTATGGTTGTGCCTCGCAGCATCGGTTGCCTTCAACATTTCGAAGGAAACAATGACAGAGGGTTTGATTAAGGCGTTGGAGAACTATATGAAAAACCTCGGCCTCAAACAAGGTATTTCTTATGAAACGGTTATTTAATATGAAGATGTCGGAAGGTGGATCTGTTGCAGACCATTTAAATGATTTTAATACTGTTACAAGTCAGTTATGTTCTGTAGGGGTAAATTTTGATGATGAAGTTAGAGCTCTGTTATTCTTGTGCTCATTAACAGAAAGTTGGAATGGTTTGGTAATGGCCATTAGTAACTCCGTTTCTGGATCTAGTACTTTAAAGTTTGATGATGTTGTCGGTGCTATCCTTAGCGAGGAAATGCGACGGAAAAGCTCCGGTGAGACATCGGGAAATGCTTTGAGTGCAGAGTCTAGAGGAAGAAAATTGGAAAGAGGAAAGAGCTCAGGATATCGCAGTAAATCAAGGAAAGGCAGATCCAAGTCCAGATCGGGGATAGTGTG
>APFE031115156.1:0-13362 GCA_000404065.3 Pinus taeda | reverse complement strand
GGTCCAAAGAGGAGTCATTGTCTAGCAAATGAAGCAGCGGTGGAGTTGCTACAATCATTCTCCAAGTGGGAGATTGTTGAGTGTGGAGCATGATTGTTCAGAGGTCTTTGTTTCATCTAGATGTATAACCCAGGAAGTTTGTACACCCCTCCATGTGGGGGGATGCGGGGGGGCCGATCCCCCCTGGCTGGGGGGTCCGGGGGCTAGCGGGGGTTCAGGGGCGATGTAAAATTGCCTTGTAAAAGGATAGTAATTTCTAGTCAATCTGGGCTACTCATAAGGTGGATGATCTGACGGTAAAACTTATGTTTAGTTTAGGGTTTTTTGCCCTATAAGGCAACCCCTCTCTTTGTATGAGGGCATTGTATTTGAGGCTGTGTAATAGATGTGTATTCTCTGAGTGAGAAACAGAGAGGTGAGACTGTGAGAGAAAACAAAGGATATTACATCGGATATGCTATAGGTTGTGTCTTTTCATTTTTCTAGATAATAGAAAGGAAGGACTGGTTGTTCGGGGTGGATCTAGCCCAAACTGGGTGAACCACGTATATCTGTGTCTCTCTTGTTTTATGCGTTTTTTGTGTTTATATTTCTGCAATATTTAATGTGTTCCATTGCTCCGTAATATATAATTTTCTAACAATAGGATGCCTCCAAGGTGTCAAAAAATATTTTCTTTGTGATTGTTATTGAAATAAGAGTGCCCTCAACAACTATCCATGTCATCTATGTCATCAAATCCTTCATCAAGTGTCATCATGTATGTCATCAATTATAATCCTCCATCAGTGTGACATCTGTTAAGCATGCTTATATTTTCATAAATGATAATTATTGACCAACAAATTCGAATTAGTTGTTATTGGCGCTTGGAAAACCTTGAACACATCACTAGTTTGATTGTTTTTATACTGTTATGGTTTGTTGTTCTTAGTGCTTAGAAATCCCTAAAAAAAGGCTACAAGTTACAGTATGAGATCCATGTGTGTGAGACATGTCAAGTTGTTAGATCAACTTCTGAACATATTCAATATTCAGACCATTTTCCTAGCATCTAATGGATAACTGAAAGAGAAATATCTGAGATATGGTGATTGGTCCATAGGATGGTTCATTACTTGACAACTCTTATCGTGGAAGCCCCGACGAGCTGAGTTATCGATAATTTTTTACAAAGTTCATCATTGATGGTTAGAAGCAGGTGTACTTTAAATGAGTTGAAAGGTAAGCTCGAATATGTGGAGAAAGAAAGAGCGGAGTCCAGAAGACTGCAGAGTTGGTAGAGTTTTTATGAAGACTAGTCAGACAAAGATCAATTGTATTTTTATAATATATATTGTAATTGTGCATCTAAGAATTAAGGGAGAGACTTGAAAGAGAATTCTTCCAATCTCAATTTAGAATTGGCTGCATATTTGTAGGTAGATGTTGAGAGAATATCTCAACCTCCCTATTCATATTTGGAATTGGTTGGATCTCACAAGTACCATAAATATGTGATGTATCCATGTGATTTACAATAGGTAATAGAATTGTTCCTTTGTGTGTGCATCTCTCAGTTTTTCTATGGCATGCAACTTTACAGACCTCTGAGAATGACAAAGCATTTACAATCAACCCGCCAAGCCTGGGAAGCCTAGCCAAATTATGCACATGGACTCTTAGGATTCCATGTTCTCCAAGAATGAAAATCATTAGAGTAATTGCCCAATAAATCCATGGAGAATGAACATGAAGAGTAGTGCATTTGGAAGATGTACAAGGTTCCCAGAGTGGAATCACATCTAGAATTCCAGGGAAATCTTTGGAGATTCACCAATGTACTTTTTTTTTAGTTTGTTGAGCATTGCAAATCACAACAGAATCTTGATGGATATCAATATGTAAAAAGAACAGAAGATCTTTCAAGGCCGCACGCTATAGATACTGTGAATAATAATTGCTAAAGTTCTATGAGTTGTGAAGTTGAAAAGCATGGTTGCTCAATGATAGGCAAAGAAGTTGAGGAGCTAAGGTATGCTGAAATTTTAAAGGATCGAGATTTATTCTTTTAATAAAATTCAAAACATTTCCTAAATAAAAAATTCTTATGTTTGATAAAGAGTTGGTTTTACAAACTAGTGAATTTGACCATAGTTGGCATTCAAAGGTGTTGAATTCTCAAACTACTTATTCTCCCAAAAACACCATCCATTTGATAGCAAAAAAAATGTAGAACCACTTGACTTGGCCCATTGCTTAACTCCTTCACCATTATTTCACATGGAGCCGATTATAGTTGGAGCAGGTGCATTATAATAAACAAAGACTAGGGCGTGACCAAACAACCCAGAATGCATTCTTCTAATTTGAAAGTTTAAGACATTTTATCTATTAATGAATTTCTTCATTCTAGGAACAAAAATCTACATCTTGAAATGAAGAATGAAATGCATCACACAGCCTTTCATATCAAAAAATGAAGGGTGTGTTTTGGAATTAAATGTTGTGGTTAAAAGTAGAGAAATAGGGAAGGCATGCATTATTGAAGCCACCACAATATCCAGTTTTGTTCCAAATAATCCTATAGTGGCCCTCTCTAGTGCACGTGGGGATAGTTATTTTACCATACCAAAGGCTAAAAAATTGATCAATATGATATTTATTGATAAGTCATATTCTTCAATCACTGAGTTGAAAATTGAAACATTCTAGAAGATTCCACCTACTGCATGGAGGATAATCATATAATTTCCCACTACATTTATTGCGTTAAGTTGTTTGCGTAGAGTTAGGTTGGCTTTTTGATATAATGCCAATATGATAATTATTGGTTGCTTCACCTAATCCATAAACATAAGCGTTCTTCTAATTAATTAGAGGTCAAAGTAGGTTTCACGCTCTCTTGTTATTCTAGAAAACATTATCCATGTTAGGTAGTTCCAACTTGCATGTAAATTTGTATCTAATACCTATTTATACATGGATATTATAACAATGATTTATAGATGGATATTATATGCATGTAATTATATATTTTAGCACTATTTAATTTTAATATAGATTTGTGTATTTATTTGATGTTTTATTTGAGTTATTAAATGTGTAGTGTTGTGCTATTCAACAGCCCCCCATTTGTTAATAGTAGTAGTCAATATTACGTTAATAAATGGGGGCCCTTTAAAAAAATCCTAGCAAAAATAAGTTTATCATTTAGGCATCTTCCTTATTAAATTTTGGAATAAAACAAGATATCAATCAAACACCTTTTCAAAAAGCTAGTAAATGTCTTCCTTTCTCGCATATCGCATGATCAAGCGTAATTGAAAGGCTTGATAATCCACCAAAACTAGCGAAAAGCGATCAAAAGAGGACTCCGCACTAAACACTTTGAAACTATTACGTTTCTTATATAAACTAAGTCCTAATGCATATCTTATTAAAACTAAGGCTCGCATCGCATATCACTATTTATAGAAGGTGCACCTTAATGAGTTACCTTAAAACATGTGAGATGCAAAATTACGATGACAACATTTCCTTTATTGCATCGCATTTCGTACATTAAAAAGAACACTACAAACTTACCATCTAGTGAGATTGCGAAATGTTATTGAGACCAGGACCTGATCTTGATATACATTAAAAATGATTATTTAAGTTCGTTGCTTAATAAAAAGGGCTTTACACAAAAGAAATCCTCAAAAATAAACTATATTTTGGAAAAAATAGTAAGCGGACCGCATTTTGCATCTCGCAGAATCTAAAGAAACGATAAGGAAAGCGTACAAACATAATGCGATAATGTGATTTGTGATATTGCATCACAATCACAAAATCGACATTTTCACAATTTAAAGACTCGCCACCTTAAAAGTTTTCTCCCCGACTTATGATGCGACATTAATGAGCAATAAAGCTAAGAGATAACGAACCATTAAGTGGGCGTTTAGTAAAGGTTAATGGCATTTATGTGTGAAAAGTCGTTCAACGTGATACGATATCTTCTCACTTGCTTTCAAATAAAACTCCTTTCTTATCACCTTTTCAAGTTATCTGTATTATTCCATCTTATGTTCATTCTTATATCTGTATATCCGATAGCTGTTGTTTTTCTCCATTTTCAGGAAAAATCCACAAAAGGAGTCTTTGGGAGCAATGGTAAAGAAGGGAAAGGCAGTTATATCTGAGAAATTAGAAATGACTACTTTATTCACAGATACTACGTGCAACAGAGAAGGAGAAACCTCTAAGTGGGAAACCATGTATGATTTATTAGAAGAAGAGGAACTAAGACCTTTGGAAACAAAGGTCATAGCCGATGGTCATGTTTCCTCAAATGCCTCCATTTTTTAGACGACGTGCTCATTTCTGCATCGCATAGCCGTGCGACCAAAGATAATCCATTATATAGATATGGTCAAGTGGATAATTGATCAGGTCAATATCTCATATAGAGAATTTAAGAATAGTAGCCAAGAGGTTATGGCAAATTTTTCGATAGACAACCTACGAATTATGTACAACCTAGCAAAGCCACAAACGCTCTACAACAAACAGTTCCTCGAGAAGTTTTCCAAAGAGAACGAGGACCCAGTAGATGTCACGCGGACTTGGTCAAAAAATGAGGGAAAGATCAAAAAGGACAAAATGGGTATGTACTCTAATGCATCTATTTATCCCCCTCATAGTTTTGTAGCAGCCATGCTATGTAGGATGTTTGGCAAGCCCGATAGCACTAAATTTTCCCCAAAATGGGTGCCATTAATAGATGAAATCGTAAACACAATCATAATGAATTGGGCCCAAATTTTATCTGCTAATTTAGCAAAGGCGATAATGGATTATAGGAGGAAAAGGAGTATCTCTTTGAGGGTTTACCCTCCATTTTTTATGAGTGCCTATGTAATGGATGCAATCTTTTTTGGTACAAAATTTCTTATCATGGGATGGAAGTGGACTGTGAAGGATCCACTTCTCATTCATATATATCATAAGGACATGTGGGAGTCTCAATTTCACCCCTATTTTTACAAAAATTGTCCTGGAGTCATGCTGCCTATCCATAAACAGGTTTACAACCAAAATGCCCCTAGGTTTTCTAAGGAAGCTGAAGTAGATATCCTCCTTGTGGCCAAATGGTTTGGGGAGGAAAAATTCATATATTTTAGAGTATTTGGGAGCATTTCCTTACCGCATGTACTCCCATACTATGTCTCTGACAAATTGATGGCTAGAGAGATAGCCTACCAAACAGCCAGTGAGGGTGGGCTGAGCAAAGGATTGAAGGAGCAAAAAAAGGCCATTTGGCCTACATTTCTGTTGTAGTGTGGAGAATTTGCATGGCATGATTTTTGGCATGCATGCAAAGAAGCGGAGATCATGAAATCTCTAAAATTACCTAAATTCTCAGGAAGGAAGTATGACTCAAATGACACTGCCAAAGACTTCACTACCCTAGTGAAAGTGAAGGCATTCACTCATGAGGAAAATGAATTTGATGACGTCTTCCTACAGAAAGAAATATTCACAGATGTGAAACCTATGGCATCACTACTTTTTTACCTAGAAGATCTTGAAGCCTTTCATGAATATAGAGAAAGGAGATTGTTAAAGGTCCCATTGGAACAATTATAGATTGATCCAATATGGGAGCAAAATTCCAGTGTAATCCTAGAAGAGAGCTCCAGAGAAACTTCTAAAGATGATTCCAAAGCAGAGTCCCAAGAGAAGTCTACTAGGGAGTCAGAGCACTCAGAGCAACAGGCACAAGATGGAGGAAGTAAAGGTAAGGAGTCAGAAAAGGATAAAGCTGGATCTACTGAAAAAGCAGTTGAGAAAACCTCAGCTAAAAAACAGGCTGAAATTCACTCCACCTCCACCTAGTCAAAAAAACCCTTGGTGATTGATTTAGAGAACGAATGGGAGCATTTTGATAAAAAACTCTATTCAGAGGGACAAGCACCCGAGCTACAAAATCCACAACACAAAGCAACTCAAGAAATTACAGTAGAGAAAACTATAAATACTCAAGAGGTAGAGCACATTCCTGCCACTCTACCTTTGAAATTGTTTTGAGAATTGAGGAGATTCCTCCTTTAGATGTGTTCTATAGCCCAACCCACAAAGCTGTCATCAAAGGCAAAGAAAGAAGAGGAAGTTGGATGCTATAGTTGCTACTACTCCCGATAATGAATCAATGGATAATGTCTATAAAGATTCACCCATCAACACATCTGAGAACCTTACTAGACTATTGCAGTTAGCAGGAGTCTATGCTACAGTGACTATTGATAAAGAAATAGAGGTACAAATGTTGCTCAGAGAAAAGGAATATAAAATTGTGTTGTTGGAACAACAGTTAGAGCAAGAAAATCCTAACCAACAAGCAGAATTGCAAACAGCCAAGCTCTAGCAAGAATTTGAGCAGATGCAAATAAAACATCAAGCCAGCTTAGAAGAAAAGGAAGCACAGATACAAGCAATAATAGATAAGTATAAGGATAGTCTAAAAATTGATCAGTTTATAATTGAAGCGCTCAGCCTTAACTCCCAGCTAATGCACCAAAAATAACTTCTATGCTAGAAGGCCTCGCAGTTGAGTCCTTATTGCGAGACTAGTGAAAAGTTAACGAGTCAAGTTGTTGACATGAGACTTGAATATGATGAAGTATTGAAAATAGTTTTCGACTTCATTGCCTGGCAGAATTCAGAGGATGGGAGGAAGGCCAATTTGCATAAAATGGAGTAGTCACATAAAGAAATTATATTTGCAGACTGGGAATCTCGGCTTAGACAAACAGAAAAGGCAACAACGATCACAGCAGCAGCAACAAACAATGTTATTGAAAACATCAATGAGAATTTACACAGCGCCAACCTAGTGGCAGATTCTGTACCAAGTTTTCTTCGAAATTTCAAACAGCTTGAACAACAGTGGAGGCAGGCAACAGAGGAAAAAGAGGAAACAATTAGGCAAATGACCAAGTTAAACTAGGAAGCATCCTGACAATATTTAGATAAACCTTACAACCAGTGGATGACCCTGCGATGCCTAACCACTTCCACGCAGAAAATGGTGCCTTCACTAACCGATGTTGTATTCACCGGGCAGTTGAAATCTGCAATTGATCAGCCAACATAGCTCAAACTAATGATGGACATCTGCGATCTCAAAGATCAAATGCAAAGGAGTTAGACACCATGTTTTATTTCTATTTTAGTTTTGTTTTGCATAATTTGAGGAAGGTTGTTTAAACCTCCTCAACTATTTTTGTAATAATATATTCTTAGTATTTATAATTTAGTGTTTAAATTCCTCTCATGCATTTAGAGAGTGGTCTAGAAATTTTATCAGAAAAAATCCTCAAAACATGCACTTATGTCCCTTTGAGGAAGTTCTGGTGAAATGAATGGAGCAGGATTTATTTCATTTTATCTGGTATATTCTACTGAAATTGCACTTTTTTACTCCTAGATGGTGTTGGATTGATTGGAAGTAGGTTGATATTGTTGAAACACATGAGCATAACTTATTACAAATGGTACTTTTATCTTGTGATTTTGTTTTATTTATGTATTAAGAAATAACTTTTTCTTCAAATTGTTTATGTATGAAAGTTTAAATCTTGGTTAGCATTATTGTAATTTTGTATGGTGATGGCTTAAATTTTATGCTGAATATATGAATAATTTCTTATGCGATATATCTTTAACAATCGCTTCGGCTAACTATTTATTCGAAAGGATTATTGTTAAAATGATTTCACTCCTTATTGCAGTTGAATGATATTTATTACCAATTTCTCTAGGACATTATTATAGATCGCATATTTCAATTTTATTCCTGGGTATAGTCATAGCTAAAGAGTGTTTAATTAGGATATATGCATGTGATTACTAGTTTATATTAGATTACCTTTAGCTTAAACATTCTTCTGAACTATCGTATATCACCCCATCAGCACTAACATAATTTATATTGGGAAACTAGTCCCATTATCCCTAGTTGAAGCCACTACACCAAACGGAAAAGGAGTTGCAACGAAGCTCTGGACCAGGTGGTTTTCCCCCATGTTGTAAGAAAATATTTTCGAGGCTTCAACATTTTGGCGCTAGAAGGAGGGCCTGACTGTGAATGGTTAGTAAATCCAAATTAACATGCCATTCTAAAAGTAAAACTCCCTCACCATCATCTCCAACTTCTCGATCGCATTCCAAATCTCCTAATCCTAAGCGAGAAGTCGTAAAGAGAACTACAAAGCCCACTACTGAAATCCCAAAGAAGCCAGATCATTCTTCTTCTACTGAAGCCCCTGAAGTCCAATCTTTGATTCATAAATTACAGGGGATTTCGATATCTCAAGAGGAACCTGAGTTGTCCCAAGATAGTGTTACCTCTCAATTTACCCCATCTCAATAGTTAACTAGAGCACAGAGTGAAAAGTTTGGAATCCCACCATTCAAATTCCCTCTACCAAGCCGTAAGAAAGCTAAAAAGACACTATCTGAATCTCACAACGAGGTTCTCTCATCAAAACAACCATCATCTTCATTCATTCCATCCATATCATCACAAGACCAATCATTCACCTCACAACTCCAGATCGTGATTCACACAGGTACTAGAACTCCATCTTCCTCTACCCAATCACCTTCAACCACTCTGACATCTTCCTCTTCTCGGATACCAACAATGGCTCAAAATCCTCAAAGGTCATGGACAAATCCAAGAGCTTTTAGGATGGTTGCACCTTTACATCCATTCCCAACCCATCTAGAGAAATGGTTACCAAAGATCAATCCTGATAATGGCCTACTTGTTGAGGAACACATAAACAATTTTATGTTGTCCATTAACTTGAATGAAGTAGTAGAAGAAGATGTAGTTGTAATATTATTTCCAGATACTTCACAAGGAGCAACATGATCATGGTATTTCTCATTACCATCAGGTTCTATTAATCATTGGGATGCTTTTCAAGAGTAGTTATTAACTAAATTTGGAGATGATAGATCCACAACTACCCTAATCAATGATCTCTCCAATTTGAAAGCTGAACCTAAAAAACCAGTAAAATACTTCAACTTTCTTCAATAAATTATTGAATAAGATACCAACAACATCTAAGCCCATCGATGAGGTCCAAAATGAGTGGTATATTTCTGCTCTCCAACACAACTATTTTCGTCAATAGAGCTGCTAAACCAACTTTGGCAGAAAATATGAAAGAGGCAATAGTTGTAGAAAAACGCATTCTAGTTGCAGATAAGAAAAACACATTAGAAAAACGAAAATCCAAGAAAGTGACTTTTAAGGATGAATCCAAGAAGAAACCACCAAAATATCCTTTTTATCTTGAAGGTTTGCAAAAAGTCCTCAAAACCATGTCTAATGAAATGGTTGATATTAAAAAATAGGTATCAGAGACTTCCTCTAAGAAATATTTTATACCATTTAAAAGGAATTCCCCTGCTGATCCTAAACCTCCAAATGCTATATCAAATGTTGAATCAAATGGAGAGGAAGATGAAGTTTCAACAAATGAAGAACAAATAGATGATGATGAAGTGTCAGAGTTACAAGGAATGTGGGATTTTATACTTCCCAATGAAGAAACACAAGAATCACTACCTGTTGCCACCCGAAGTAAAAACCTTGTTGATTTGCCACAAAAAATCCAAAGTAGAAGGCTTCAATGCCACCTTCCAGGGACAAAACAACAGGTAAAAAATATTCAACAATATCCACTCAAACTTCTCCTTCTCAATTGAATTATTCACCTTCAACTAAAACCCTGAGAGTATCTAAAGAAATGGAATATAATATTGTTGATGATAAGAAAAAGACTATGGAAGACATCACCTTTCATGAACTTAGCAAGTTGAAACATCAGTAGAAGCTACTCCTTAAGGAACTTAAAGCAGTAACTACTTCACCTCTTCCTGTTGCTATGATCTCACAAGCTGCCCAAGAAACGGGAAGACCCCCTAGCAACTATTTAAACAAAATTGATCCAATTGACATTGCTCTGATTGGAGGAAGATCTAAATCCCATGCTCCTCCATTTCTCCTTACTTTTAAAATTTTTAATAGAAACTTACATAATTGTTTAGTTGATTCAGGAGCTTCATCTAACATTTTACCTAGAACAATTTGCGAAAGTTGAATGTTCAGCCTCAAAAATATGGTGTAAGCATTGTATAGTTAGATCGATCTCAAGTTGAAGTTGTTGTGGAACTTAATCAAGTTACTATCAGACTCTCATCAAACCCCAAAGTTTTTCAAGCCATTAACCTTCTTGTAGCTGATATTCCCGAGTTCTATGGCTTAATCCTTAGTAGAGACTGGTCAGAAAATCTTCATGGTTATTTCTCTACTGACTGTTCTCACATGTGGCTTCCCTATAATGGCAAGCCAAACCAAATAAGGGTTTATCGCGAAAAAAATCAAAAGTACATAGTCACAGAGCTCGAAGGATAAAATGAACCAGTTACGTATAGCAACAATATCATCGGAAACTACTTAGTAGCATCTTTCCTAGGAAATTTTAATGCTTATGCTTCACCTTTCTTGGAAAACTTTGTTGTATCTCAAGTTGAAAACTTTTTCCAAACAGATACTTCTAAGTGTGTAAATTTTGTAGATAAACCTGTAGTTAGTCTTTATTTTGGAAATTATTTTTTGATGGATCTAAATCCAATGATGGAGCAAGAGTAGGATGCATATTAGTTAGCCCAAAATGGGAAAAGACTATGTTAGCATGCAGACTTGAATTTGATTGCACAAACAACACTGTTGAATATGAAGCATTAGTTCAAGGTTTGTATAAATCCATTGGCCTTGATGTAAAACACCTCCAAGTGTTTGGAGATTCAGAAACTGTGATAAAGCAGGTAACAAATACTATACATTGTTTGTCTGGACATTTGAAACATTATCAGTCGTTAGTCCAAGACCTGACTTCCCACTTTACAGTGTTTAATATTTCCCCCATTTTGAGACTCCAAAATGCAAGCATCGATCTCTTAGCTAATGTGGCTTCCAAGCTTATTCCACCAGGAGATTATAGTCCTGATCGCTTTTCTATTGAATTGATTTTTAGGCCTTCTATTCCCGAAAATATCACCAACTAGAGAGTCTTTAATAAAAATCCAGATATCATAAGATTTTTGACATCAGAAGACTCTTATGATGATTAGATAATTGACGAAGATCAACATGACAACCAACTTAAGCAACAAACAACTAAGAATGTTATACCAAAGTTTGTGGTTAAGTTAGAAGATTTATATGACCTCAAGGACAGATTCAAACAACCCACCAATTCAAAACTCCAGAGTTCAACTCTGAGATTTGAATTAATTAACCTTGGAACTGAACTTAAACCTCAAAATATTAATCTAGGCCTCAGACTTACGTGAAATGAGAAATCAACCTTTATACGTTTGTTGAAGAAATATAAGAATGTCTTCACAAGGAACTATGAAGATCTTAAAATGTATGAAACTTCTATTATTCAACAAACTATCCCCATGACGTCTGATGAAATGCCTGTTCAACAGAAATTAAGAAAAATTCATCCTAATTTAGAAAATCAGATTAAATTTGAATTTAAAAAATCGCTGAAAAACCAAATTATCTTCCCTGTCAGACATTCCAGGTGGGTCTCCAACCTTGTCTCAGTCAGAAAGAAGAACGACGATATTCGAATATTTATAGACTTCTGCAATCTCAACAAAGCCTATCAGAAGGTCAAATTTCCATTTCCTCCTATGGAATAGATATTGCAATCAGTTGCAGGCTCAGAACTAATGTCTTTCCTGGATGGATTCTCAGGTTATAATCAGATCCTAGTACATCCAGATGACCAGCTGAAAACTACATTCAAGACAAAATGGGGCACTTATGCTTATCAGAAAATGCCATTTGGACTAATTAATGTTGGTGCTACTTTCCAAAGAGCCATGGGCATAGCCTTCAAAGGTTTAGTAAACAAATCAGTAGTAATCTACTTAAACAATATAATTGTATATTCTAAAAGCGCAGTAATCATCTGAGAGATTTAAAACAAATCTTTGAGCATTGTCAAAGGTACATAATTTCTCTTAATCCTAAGAAATATTTCTTCGCGTTAAGTGAAGGAAAATTCCTTGGATTCATTGTATCCAAAGTAGGGATTCACAGTGACCCTGATAGAATAAGAGAAATCTCTAAAATTCCTTTACCTCATAATAAAAAATCCATATAATCTTTCCTAGGTCAGATAAATTTTGTTAAAATATTTGTCCTTGACTTCTCATGGATTGTTTTACCTCTTCAATCTATGATAAAGAAAAATTATCTTTTTAAATGGGGACACACAGAACATGAAGTTTTTAATTTGATTAAACAAGCAATCATTAATTCTCCCTCTTTAGCAACTTCAAATTTTTCAAATCATTTCATTCTATATACTTTCACTTCTGAGAAATCATATGCAGCCATATTGACACAAGTCAATGAAGAAAAAGTTGAAGCCTCAATCTCTTTCTTTAGCTCCAATTTGCAGCGGCTGAATTGAATTACTCAGATGTTGAAAAACAAGCTTTTGTTGTTTTCAAATCAATAAAACACTTCAGATTTTTTCTCCTCAAAGCCCACACTAAATTAATAGTTCCATTCTCAGCAGTGATAAATTTTTTGATACAAAGGGATGTAGGTGAGAAGAGAGCAAATTGGGTGACAGCTCTGCAAGAATATGACATTGAAATCAGACCAACGAAAATTGTAAAAGGTCAAGGTTTTTACAGGATGTTAGCAGGAGTGTTTAATTTATCAACACTACAAGACTCAGGTGATGATGTACAAGTCTATGAGGTAAGCATTAAAGGCACTGAGTCAAGTTATGCTGATATCATATTTTAATTAAGAAATGCATATGCCTAAACACAATTAAATTATGAGAAGAGAAGGGCCTTGAGGCTAAAAGCTAGACAATATCAAATCGTCAATGGTGTGTTGTTTAGAATAAATTATGATTTTGTTTTACTTAGAAGCCTCGAAAAATATGAGGCAGAGAAGGTGTTGCAGGAACTTCATGATGGACCAGCTAGTGGACATTTTGGAGGAGATACCACCGCACATAAAATCTTGCATGTTGGCCAACAATATTCCATAATACACTCAGTTATGTAAGGAGATGTAAAGTTTTTCAAACAACTGCTTGGAGACAGAGAAAACCCATATTACCATTTTAGCCAGTCAATATTGAACAACCATTTGAGCAATGGTGATAGGACATAATAGGTGAGATTGTTCCTCATTCTTCTAATCAGCATAGATATATCCTTACAGCAACTGATTACTTCACAAAATAGGTGGAAGCCATTACACTCAAGGTA